>JAVSBT010146537.1:3953-14566 GCA_033118115.1 Pharyngocirrus eroticus | reverse complement strand
GGTCGTGTGATATATTTTTGAATACAGCATAAATACTAAATAGCCTTTTACTTGGCCCTTTATTTTTTAAAAAGGGCATGTTTATCTCCTGTCAGTGTTTTGCTGTTTCTTGGCACACCAAGAAAACACTCTTTTGTGTTTTAAGCCTACAACAAAAAGCAAGAATCCATATCATATTATGTAAAAATGTTTGTTTATGCTGTATCATTAGACTTATGTAAAGGTGTATTGATTTGTATAATCTTCCAATGTCAAGCCAGTGAAACCCTTATATGTGAGACTGTGCCATCCTCAATGATAGGCCTGTAATATCTGAGAGACACATGTGCTTACATTGTATCTGTTGCTCTCTGGTGGGAGCTTTTAAAGTTGATTATGGTGATATGCAGAGACGTACATCGTACTGTATACAGTCATGTTGATTTAAGCAATAATTGAAATTATAATTTTAAAAAGTTACAAATAAATTACCACCTGATCCAAGAATTAAGACCTAGGAAGTGTTTTGGTATACTTTGGTTCCATGTATATTGAAATGAAAATGTGCCATTGATCAAAGCCCTTAGAGAGGCAATGGTACCTTCGTGAAGCGTCCAGTGGGCAGGCCAAAAACAACATGGCTCCAACAGTATAAAAGTGACTTAAATATGTTAAAACTCAACATTTATACGGCAAGAAAAACAGCCAAGAAAAGAGATACTTGGAAAGGACTAATTCAACGTGCTATGTTGGAAATCCAATGAAATGCACCAATGATATATTGTAATAGAAAAATTGTGGATGTGTGTTTTTAGAATACGTTAAGTAAAAGTAATTAATTGATTTCTCGATATTCTTGATATTCTTGCCCCGTAGACAAAATACAGCCTTTGAGGGAGCAATATTATTCATAATTCAATAGCAGATTTTATTCCTGACAAAAGGAGTCAATATAATGTAATATGACAGAAAAAATATACGGTAATTAATATTAAAAAAGAAAAGTGGAATGGATGCCCACGCTTACGGCCAACCATTGTAATAATTATTTGATATGTTTTTATGTTGAAATATGTTAACTTACATGGTTCATGCAGTGTTCTTGAGTTGTTAGTTTTAAAAAAAGCTACAAAAAGATGCAAAAGTGAGAGTGCTTTGAAAACAAATATGTGAGATATTACATGTCTCTTGTCAATAATCGATAAAAGTAAAAAGTGCGTCACTTGTCAATAGAAACAAATATTCCTTTGTCAACCTCTATTGGTATAATTTTGAAAAGAGCTCAATATCTCAATGTAGAGGGCTTCCATTGGGATTTTAATCCTGGTACAAGAGGAAATTCAAACATCAAAAAGGCTGTCTTCCATAGGAATCAGGTCAGTCCCATTAACAGCCGGTATCCAGAAAGAAGGTCCCTAATTAGTGCTTAATTGGTCTACCATGTAAAGCGTCTTTTGTTTTGTCTTTTTACCGAGTCGTTCTTTCTGTCTGATCATAATGAAAGGATCATTGATTTTCTCTTTTAAATCACTCTTCATGCAAGGACTAATAAGTACATCAAATTGAGGAATTTTATAATACAATGACATCTTATAACATAATAGCTGCAGCTAATAAAGACAATACGTTTATTTTTTGTTAAAATTGTTGTAGACAATGAGATTGCTTATTTATATAAGTAGGGGTAGGGAATGTACTACTATTTGATATTTGCTGTTTTGTGGATTGGTTTATGAGTGAGATAAAAAGTTACATTTGATCAATTTGACTTTGGAACACAATTTGGTTAATTTCCTATTTACATTATTTTGTTCAGAGCAATTTTGTGAAAGACATGTTTTATTTTGACCAGAACTTCCAAAACACATGCAGTCATTTTGCCTTGGCTTTACGTTATCATGCATTGTTTGGTAGTACTTACCAGACTAGATTGTGCAACCAAAATTATATTTCTAAAATCTTCCTATACATGCAAATAATATCAAGAAAAATTGAGAAACCGTTTTCAAATGAAAAAAAAACCCTATAAACTCTGAGTTGGCAAAGTCTACAAGTAATAAACTGTTTTACCAGTCAACAGTTCCAAATAATGTCAAAGGGGTCCCTCATTAAACTGTCTGGATGGATTTTACATGTTGGATAATTTTACATACATGTATTGGTATTTCACATGTGCTAGAATTTTTATGACTGGATTTTTACCCTTTTTTCTGTCCCTATATTTTAACATGTCACAGAAAAAAACGAAGTGTTATCTGGTATATCAATTTGACACCTACCCTCTGTCTGTAAAAGATTTTGATTTTTTTTCTTTTGGTTTTGGCCAATCTGTTGATGGTTTTATAAGATTTGTTTTTGTTACAGTCTGGATATAGTCTTGAATATCCTTTGTAGTTCAACTTGCATTAAATTTCCCTCCTTCCTTGTAAACATCAATACCATTGATGGCAAATGAAAATAGTTCCACAAAGGACATGTAGAATGATTCCAAGTACTGATTACCTTGTTACAGACAAATATAAATATAATGATGTGATATTTTTCAAGAAGGAGGATTCTTTCCTTTTACTTTAACATCTACCATATTTTGTTTTCAAAAAAAATCATAAGAGACTTACTTTAGAGCCTAAGATGACCCCAAATAACAGTCATTATTGCGTTTCAATTGTTGAGGATGTTTTAAAATAATGTTTTTGTTTGATCGTTCATTATTTTGTCTTTTTTTTTGTGCAGGAGGACATTGATTCAGTAGCTCCAAAGGTGACATTGAGCAAAGTCAGATACATCCCTTCCTGTACCTGTCCTTCACATGGTCTTGTGTTTGCGCCTGATGGCAATACATTGATATCAGCAGCAAATAATGGTTCTATACAGATACTCAAACTTGACAGCATGCAACCGTCACTCCTAGCAACAATTCAGCCAAAAACAGGTTGGTTTTAGGGTTTTTTTCTCCAACATTTTAATGTAACAATTAAGGAAAATGAGTCAAAATATTACCCACAAGTATTGAAAGATCATTTGATAGCATTAGAATGAGAGGGGATTCTTATTGGGGAATGAACATCTTCTCAATGCTGACAACTGATTCCCTTCATTTCAAAGCATTTTATTTTTTCTTGTGTCTATATTTTGATTGTTCACATGATATCCTACTGATTTTTTTTTAATATGTCATTTTTTTTCCAGAACCAGCAGAAGGTATCCATTTGTTAGCTGTTAGCCCAAATGGAAAATATATTGCAACCGGTGACCATAGCAACCATGTTCATATATACAGCCTAAAGAAACAAAAAGTAAGACAATATAGGAAACTAGAAACTCTACCAACATTTTTTGTTTTTTATGTAAAATTCAAAATTTGCAAAAAGTGATTATTTTTACTATATACTATTTTCATATCAAGGATATGGATATGCATTAGTAATATTAGAGTATTTGAAATTGATAGCCCATAGCAAGATGAATCTGGCTTTGATATAAGAATTTATTTGAAAATTTGAGAAATACAATAGGGCTTACTTGATATTCACCATCAGCTTAATATGATAATATGAATTTTAAAAAAATCAGCGTTCATTTTTTTGAACTGTGATTTCATATTGATATTTTTCATAGAGGTTTCAAGCTTATAGCTTGTTATGTAGATGTTACTTGCACTTTTGAACGGGAAATAAAGTAAACTCACACAAGATTCGTTGACTGGCGCATTTATCACAGGATGTCAATTTCATCCAAAGTTTTAAATTGAAAACTCTTTTTTTCTTTTTAGCACATTTGTTCACTGCCTCACTATCATTGCCAGCCAACAGCGTTAGCATTTCACCCTAACTCCACAGAAATCGTTGTCTCTTACTGCGACCAAAAGGTGAGTTATTTTTTATTTTCTTGTGAAATGAATGTTTTTTCATCAGAATTGGTTATGTTGCAGGTGTTTTTCAAATAGTTATTTTTTTTATTTTTCAGGCAGTCATTATCAGAATCCATACACTGCTAATTCATTTCTTTGAATTCATAAAAAAAGCACCAAAAAAATTACCACTCAAAAATATTTGTTAAGCTTTTTTCCTGAGGCATTAACTTCTACAATTTTTAAGATATCTAAAAAATAAAAACATCATCTTATAGAACATGTGTATAGCTTTGATATATTAATTTTGATATCCCTTTTCAAAATAAAATGATAAAAGTCTCTGTAAAAAATCAGCCATTTTTACAATACCAATTTTCAGGCCATTTTTTTCTCACTCCAACCCTCATCCCTCCTTAACTTAGACTTGTCAGAGCAGGACAAACAAACAACTTAAAGTTCTCCCATTGTATGAATGATGATTTAAGAACTATGCAAACAAGGGGCATAATTTCAGAAATTTAAACTTCAGTTGGTTAGTGCTTCACTTAGAGTTTGATTCACTTTATAAAACATTTCTTTTGGAATGATATTACAACTCATTTTTAACCAAATTGGCTTTCCAATTGTTTTCATTTTACTACTCATATGATACATGTACATAATGTTTTGATATTCTACTTCTGCTTCAGATATTTGAATACAACCTTATCCATAAAGAGTACACAGCATGGGGCCGACAATTGAGCAATAACTTCCACCCTCAATGGCTAAAAAGACACAGCAAGATTTCACAAATTTACTACAACCCAGAGCTTCCACACCAGATCTTTGTGAGAGATGAACAGATGCTGTGTATCATTGACAAGACACAAGTAAGTCTACCACACCAGTCAACCTATTACTTCAGAGAAGATATGATGTAGCTGTGCCCCTAATGAGGAGTTATTTTTTTTCTGATCACATTTTGATTGCAAAAGAAGGGTCACATTTTCTTTCAAATTGATATTGTTGTAGCCGGGTTTCAATGAATCTTCAGAATTGTTCTCATAACTTGAAAAGCAAAACATAATGTAATGCTAACATATCAGATAACATGACGAATGCCTTTTTGTAATGTTATTTAAATATCCTCATATACATCTCTGTATTATTTTATAATTGCATTTTTATTGTAAGGATACATTTTTGCCAACTCCACAATGAAAAAGACATTATTGATCATTATTCATAATTGAAAACATTCTGTATTTCTTTTCAGCCTCTGCCTACACCACAAGATAAGTTATTTGTCAAGAGTTTGTGGAACAAAACAGATTCCAGTAAAGATATTACACATGCTTTTCATGTGTGTTCAAAATTCAAGGTAAATGTCATAGTTTATTTTTTTAATCAATATAATAGATATTCTATTTACAAGAATTGAAGCTATGAACCTGCTCTTAAAGATAATATTCTGATACTTAGGAAGTTCATTTGACTTCATATAAACAGATTTGGGTTTTTATGGGTTTACTTTTCTCAATTCAATATAACAAGGTTTTTTATATTTACCCCTTCCCTACCCAGATGATAAGTACATAGTATATTTGAAACCGTTCAAAATTATGAGGAATTTATTTGATAAATTGGACAATTCACACTAACTTTAATGTTTTATTCTTTCGTTTATTCATTAAATTTTCAAATTTGTATTTGAAAGTTTTGTTCAGATAGCTAAAAATACATGTTGAATTGTTTTATTGTGACATGAAATTAAACATAATTGAAATACTATTAAAAGAAGTATTGAAAACTAAAGTCTCTATACTATATTTAGCATGTGGATGGAATTATGATAATACATGTATAATGAATTGACAGTAACTAGAAATGAGACATGACAAGACATAAATGGATGTCATTAAATGTTTAAGTTGATGATGTTTTTTAGTTACAATGATAATTGCATGTCTTCTAAAGAGTTTGTAAAAGGTCATGTCCTGTGGTTTGATGACCAATAAGACAGAACTATAAAAACTGATAACAGCAACTCCAAATATATTCATTTTTTGGATTTATTTGCACGTGTTCCTACATCTTCAGGTAAGAAGTGTAAACTTTGCAAATAAATCCAAAAATTAATATATTCTGCGTTGGTTTTATCCTTCTTGATATTGAATTGTTGACTGGTACTGATATCATCAAAACAGGAATACATAAGGACAAATGAGGTGCTTTTGGTTATATGTCCTTTGAAGGAAAATTGTGACTTTTTTGATAAACATTGCACAGTTACCAGTCAATGAACACCACTTTTGATTGTTGAAAAAGAATAATGTGTATATTAAAAATACTACTTGACAAATAATGGTTAACAGTTGCTGACATGCGTCTTGTTAGTCACCACAGTCATGTGACTGCACCAAAGTTATTGTCCTCTACCATCACATATGTCTGCAACATTTACCCCACCCCCTACATTCAACAGTTTGCTGTTCACAACAACTTCTATTATTATACAAAAACATGAAGACCTTCAATTATCTCATTTTCAAAGGTATTCCAAAATTAGAACAAGTCACGTATTTGTCTCTACTAATGACCATTTATATTTTACTCTTTTTCTTATCCTTAGAAAGAAAAATAAATAATTATGAAAACCAAAAATACCATTGTCCCTAGAAATGACCTCGTTTCCAGACTTATTAAATTTTCAAATGGTAGACAGTTAAAAATAGTACAAGCAAATAGATCACTCAGACATGTTGATTAGGTTCATTTTTTATTAATATCTATTCATAAACATCTTCCTGTGTTGGTTTTTTTCCCCTTGGTATTTCCACTGGAGTGTAGCTTAGTAGCAATCCTTGAATTGAGTACTGAGTCTTAGTTGTTATATTTGTATTATGTCTATGTGTGTGTTTTGTGGCTTTCTTTTCTTTTTTTTTAAATTGCAGTGTCTGCAAACTAGGGACAAAGTCATTGTTTTTTGCTGTTTGATTGTTTATTATCCCAGCGGTTGGTAGTTTTAGTGGTGGTTTTAGATCATGTATAAAGCATTGGCTGGCTCTTTGGAATATTTCAAATTTTGCTCTTTTTCTAATAACACAAACTCATGGGTCCCACAGACAGAACAAAATGGAATTGGCTTTGGTGGGTTTGTGGTCAGGATTCTGACCTTTAAATGTCAGTGACAAAATTGATTTCTAATTGGATTTTATTGTATATCAGTGCTTTTTGTAGTGATCTCACCCAGGCGTCAATAATCTAAAACTGATTATATGGGATATTGGTTAAGGAATATAAAAAATAACAAGACACTGCTTTCATTTCAAGTTTTAGACTTTTGGTTTAAAAAGACAATAAATTGTAAAACAATACAGTGGTTATAATGTGTGGAAATAATTATAAAAACCTCAAAACACTTAACCACAGCTGTACTAATTAGAGATGATAGACAAAATCTCAAAATATATGCTGACATTTCAAACAACAAACCCGGCACTCCCAGCAATATCGATGCAGATAACCACTAGTCCTATCATTAAAATTGTGCATCAAGTGTAAAAATATGTAATGATTGGAACTGGCAAGTATAGAAATACTTTTACATTATTTACGCATCTGTTTATCTGTCTGGAATTCAATATTTATTTTTGGCATCATAAATATCTAAAGCATCAAATTTCAGAAATATATCTGAATGACAGGTAGATTGATTTGAGTATATGATAAATGATTTTAATTAAGTTTAAACTTAATAGTTTTGTATATTATAAACTATATTCCTAAGTTTGAATTTATAGTTACTTTATAGTCAGAGATAGATTTGCCTTTTTTATTCTCAGAGGAACCTGCAAATATGATTATTAAGAAAATGGATAAAATCTCAACATTTCTAAGGGTCCCGTCTATACTTTATTATGGGGCAAAAATGACGGGTCTCTCAGTCCCTCAAGTAAATTAATCCCTGTATAAACTATAATCCAAAGTTTGAATTTTAAAGTTTTGTATGATGATAAACTTATGATTTTTGGGTAATACATGTACATGTAGATATTATGATTTAATTATATTATCATACTGTAAATGAATGCCTGCATTAGATTTGTTGTTTATAAGTCACTATTACTAATAGTATTAGTTTTGTTCTGGTCGGTTTTATCATCTACTACATATTACATTTTTTCTCTACCTAGAAATTTGATGTCCAGTCACACACATTTTATTTCTATCTTTATTTTTTTTCAGTATTTACTTCACTTAGACAGCCTACAAGATGACTTCCTTATGATTGTGGAGAGACCTCCTATGGCTATTGTGGAGAAGTTACCACCAACTCTGAAACAGAAGAAATTTGGCACATAGATTATCCTACATGAATATAGAAATTTAATCTGGATTTTTAATTCATTGATCCTGCATTATGAACATTTTGAGTATCAACCAATGCCACACAAAAAAACAAATTTATTTACTATTATTAAAGAAAATTCACGAAAAGATATTAAATTACATCTGTCATTGGCAATCGTGAACAGGGAAGGAAGTGAAATCTTGTTAGTTTTACAAATATCATGTCTTTATCTAAATAATTACTTATGAGAGTATGATAAAAATTGTAAGTTTTACCATGATCGAGGAATGAGTGAGTACCAATGAAATGTTGGTAAATTATGTATCTTTAGTTACAATGTTTATGAAAGCTTAATCTATATTAGTTTATAAAGTGATTGTGAATATTATCTGATACTATTTCTTGAAACAATTGAAAACGCTGTACTAAGTGTTTAATAAAACCATACTGACTTTGATTGCCTGTTTTTTCTTAACTCTTCCTCTAAAAAATACATGGAAAATCTACAAACTCTCTTTCATATTTGGGACTTGATTAACAAAAGTATTATTGTTCTAAAATTGCAGTAAACTTAGAAGGCCTTGAATATCGAGATTTTTGGAATATTGTGGGAAAAGCTTGCACCAGGGGTGGTGTTTTTTGTTTCATCCAATCTGACACCCTGTTTGTTTCCAACACTCCCAATCAGTCTGGCCCCTCTGGAGAGGTTATCAGTATTAAGCTAATCGCAACCAACCTAACTCCAACAATGCCCCAATTTTACGTAACCTTTAGTTTTAATGTAACCCAGAAATAGTCCTACAGTAAATATGATAAGGTGTCCAGGTTTTTCTTTTCTAACATCTTTTAAAAATTAACCTGAAAACAAAAAACACACTGCATTTCTTGTCCAATTTCAAGAACATTTTAGTAATGTTATAAATAGTAAAGGGCTTGTTTTCTACACTTGTGATAGACTAAAAGGATTCTGATCAACAAAAACGAAGAGAAGGCAAGGCTTAACTTGTTATGAGGAATCTGTCTTCATAAAAAAAATACACTTTTAGTTCTGTATACTTTCACAATTAAATGGTACTAATGTAAAAAATAAATTCCCTAGTGTAAGGCCATGCTTTCTGTTTTTTCTAAATGTAATGTAACTTCAGGGCAATTAAGATTGGATAAATTACCAATTTGATACAGTCTTTATGAATACAATATCAATATCATCTCCGCCTTTCAGGCTTTTCATATCTCCCAATTACCTCATTTCCACACATTGATTAGGAATTATTATTACTACAAAAGCTAATGCTAATTAGAAATAAGAGTATTGATGTGTACACCTTCAAATTATTAAAAACTGTTCTTATAAGGCTATACAAATCATTATATCCTTTTCAATTACTCATACCCTCACAGGTAGATTTTAAAGGAGAAAACGTGTTTTGTTATTTCATTTGACCTGAAATAAATAGTAAGACAAAAATCAATTTTATCCTCTATGGAAATATGAAAAAATAGCATTTTAAAAATCTTTATTGGTATTTAACATGGGGAATCTTGACTGAAAATTCTTAATTGCCTCTTTGAGTTAAAGCATGTTCTGACTTTGTATCATCAAAATGTTTAAATTAATTCCAGTTGGCACTAAGACTGCCCTAACTTTTAATTACAAAAATCTTTAGATACCTTTACCATGTTTTTAACATTCTGAATACTAGTGTACAAGGAGAGCCAAATCAGAGTCAATTGACTCATAAAATTAAAAGAAGTCCAACATTTGTAAAATTTCAGCTGCCAAAGAGAGTCAACTAGGATGAGTAAAAGAGACTTCTTCAAGAGCAAAAGTGACTTCCCAAAGAGTGAAAGTGACTTCCTCAAGAGTCAAATTGACTCATTAAAAGGAGTCCAGCACTTCAATAAGTCAGTTTGACTCATAGGGAAGTCACTTTCACTCTTTTGGAAGTCACTTTTACTAAACTTAGTTGATCAGTTGACTCTCTTTGACAGCTGAAATTTTACATAAGCTGGACTCCCTTTTATGAGTCAATTGGCTCTCTGCGTAGGATATATAATCTGTCCATGAGGATAGTTATCTTTTGACTACACCATATCCAAGACAATCACTTTGACGTGTGACCTCTAACAGATTACAATTGATTTTTTCATTGAAACTATCATAATCAACCCCTTTCTTGTTTGTTTTCATTTACCACATGCATAGAAAGTGTTGTATATATGGGATATAGGGGTCATCTGATTTGATTCTGCAAAGGTTGGAAGTATTTTGACATTGGAATAAATAATCATTAACAGTAGACTTTTATAAAACCACCAAATGAAAAATTATGATACATCCCTTTGTTTAATTTTGAAATGAAAAAAGAATTGTCCCAATACAATACAACAACAACAAAAAAATAATTTTGAGAAACAGAGAATACCTGAAAGAGATGATATATC
>JAVSBT010146426.1:0-14568 GCA_033118115.1 Pharyngocirrus eroticus | reverse complement strand
TCAAAACACATCATTTGCACTGGGTGAGCCTGCGTCCTCATCGGATTTGCACATCAAAGTCACATTTTTCGGGCTCAGCTGTCAGACTATATTGGCAGTTTCTGGTTCTGTCCCTAGAAGAAACTAAAATCATGGATTCTATATCAACCCATGTTCAAAGCACTGTGGGGAGAGGGTAGAATATATCACTGTATAAGGCTCATTGTGTTTTATAATCTCTTCCCAGTGAATATACATATGGAATTAACTATTTGAAAAAGCTGACAGCTTCAAAGTAAATAAAATGGTTACAAGTCTGAGTAATTTCATTTTTTTAATTTATGCAATATTTCGCCAATTAAACTAATCCCACCAAAACAAAAGCCAGGCCTAAAACATGAAGCTCCAGTTTTGGGTAAGAGGTTTTGGTATACCACACTTTCAAGGAATTCATGCAATATGTTTAGGCCATTTGTCTGTTTGAAACTCTCTTGTTAAAACAAATGAAGGGCTTTGCTAATTCCCTAGCTATAGCCTTCACTCATCTCACTAGTTTTAACTGTGTATAGAATAGAAGGGCCTAGTCTTGGAAGGATGACAAATTGTGACTTTTATGTAACAGTACCCACTTCCTTGATTAGAAATTAAAGAAAGTGGTGTGTTCTTAGAGGCTCCAATTTGTATCTAAGGGTTTAAAATTCCAAAGATGTAAATTCACATACTAAACTTTTTACACCAAAAGAAGCATTTCAATACATTATCCTGATGTTCTTCTGTTTGCTTTCAGGAGCACCAAAATGGTTCCAATAAAAGTCAATTTGTGAGGTAATTTTATTCCTACTTCTCAGTCAAATCCACTTTCAAGACATAATAATTCTTAAGTCTTAATGTGCTGGTTTTCTTTTCTTTATGACTTCTGACAAAAAAATCTAAACTTTTCCTAGCTAGCTGACATTAGATTGGAAATAGCATACCATCTTGTTGATTTGTTTCAATCTTTCCCCGCTCTGTCAGCATCGATTTCACAGATTCAATTTCTATGCTTTTGTCCCAATGCTAAGCCTTGCAGACAATTTCAAATGATTACAGTTTACCTGCAGGAAGGGATTATAATCTTGAAACAGAACATTAGAACAAAATAGTGGCTAAAATGCTTGGAATATTGTTTCAGCATTTGCACCACATTCAGCAATGAATGAGGATATCAGGGCACTGAACCTGATGATGTCTTGATTCAGATAGTCTCTGTAAAATGAATTTAATAGAAAACAAAACTAACTGTTTTTCTCCCTTCTTAACTAGCCAATGTCTCCCTATAACAAAGAGACCAAAAGATCCTTGTATTTGCTGATTGTGAGCAAATGTGATAAAAGCAGATTTGAACATCCACTGATAAAAGCATTATAGTTGAAGAAACCATAAGAAATGATTCTTTCCATTTTTAATATCAAACTCAGATCCTAGGTAGATTGCGGAATGAATAGATTAATCTACAGAGTCAAGGACTTCTAGAAGGTCTCCAAACATCATGTTTTTTCAAAAAGAAAGACCACTTTCATGAAAAGATATCAGTGTATTGAGATAAACGATCCAATGAACAGAGAAAAATATGGATTCATGCAGAGGCAGAAAATAAATCAGACTATTTGTCTCTTGTTTCACAGACTTTTCAATTTGCAAAATATTTCCTCAAAAGAAATATGAAAGATGTGGATTTAATCTAATTCAATGTGCTTGAAGAGACCAATGAACGTTGTAGAATCTAGGATACAAGGATAGAAATTATTTCTCAAAAGGCAGAAAGAAATTGTATTTGAAACACACCAATATCAAAAGAAGGAAATGTCCAGAAACACAAAAAAATATCACAGAATTGTCTGTGAAACACTGGGAATATACTAACATTATCATATCAGAATAATGTTTCGTCTTACATGAAGCCCCATAGTCCATCATCATAAATCCATATGTTTAGCATGTTAAATCTTATTTACTCCTACTCCTCCACTCAGTCCCTATAAATGGATAAATCTTATTAGCCACAAGGCAGCTATAGAAAGGTTCAAGGATAGATAACCCCTACACAACACTAAAATTGTCTTTTATTACAAGCAACACTTAGCTAGAAATATGGACAATAAATTGTCTCCTATTTCGAATGAACACTTCATTCAAATGTCAAAGCTTGACTTGATTCTAGATTTCATGGAATTCAGAATTTTAAACTGTAGGTATGAATTAACTGGAAATGTAACCTTTTGTTTTTGATAACTTTCAATTCAATATTACAAAAAAAATATTAAAAAATATAAAAAGATCAATATCCAGGATTGAAAACTTGTATAATCTAAAACACATTATTAATTCTTGACTTTTTATTAAACCCACACGCCAACAATCTAAAGTGTTATGCCATTCTTGGATAAGTAGTTTGCCATGTCTTTAGATAAATGAGATAAAGCTGCTTTGATTCAGAATTAATCATTTTCAAGTACACCAGCAATCAAGCAAACTAAAAGGAAATTCTGAATAGTTGCTCTTTTTTGCAAATCCTCTCAATCCCTATTAATTCTTTTTAACTTTCTTTTCATTCCCTTTATCTGGATAAGAATGACGATCAAATGGTAGCTGTTACAGCTTTTGTTAATCGCAAAAGAAAGGTGAAAAAGTAACCTGGGACATTGCAGACTAACATATTTCTTCTCTGAGTGAACAATCAAACACAACTGCCCTCTGGTAGTTCTTAGTGGTGACATGTTGCCTTTTTATTTTATGATCCATCAGTATATGAACTGAAAAATCAGCAAGTCCTGTTTTCAATTCTTCTTATTAAAATACATAAAACAAAAAATAACATTTTATTAATTTACACGTATGTGCATTAAGATAAGGAACCTCCATTCCTCCACTTGTTTTGACTGACTCTATACCTCGGTTGTTAGAGAAGTAGTAAAACTTAGAATGTGGGTTTGAATCACACTTAGTCTTTGATTGACAGAAATGCCATTTCCACTCTATTACACTGACTGTGAATTTTAGTGCCACATTGGTTGTGGTGAGACACGTACACCTTTTTGAATCAAGTTGAACCCTTTTTTCCAACCACTCTGGATTGAAATGACCTATTCATTTGGTTTGAATTTGCTTCCAGACACACTTTTTACTTGAGAAGAAAAGGGTTTAAATCGATTCTAATTGATTCACAAAGGTGTGTACATAAACACAGCCAATATAAGCAACAAAATTGAGTCACACATATGCACAGAGATAGAGGCATAAATGTGTCCCTGACATCAGATTTGATTAAATCGTGATATCTGCATACATAAGCTGATTAGGAACTGATTTTGTTTTGTTCATTCAGATAGAGGCATCTGAAGTTAACATGTACCAACCATATGCCCCCTGTTCCATTCTTGATAAGTGGGAAAACGTAAAGGCCCAGGTCCTCAAGAAACTCCATTTTGGCAACCAGATTGTAATTGTTGGTGCCCCGTACAGGATGGCAGCCCCACCCCCTTCATTATCCCAAATATCTAGATGTGCTTTTACCATAGATACATGCAGTGGAGGAAAAAAGTTGAATATATTAGTGCTTACATAAAATGAATTATACTTACAATTCTTTCGGCTCCTTAGAATTGCCCAGAAGTTTTTTTTACTAGTTTCCATGATTGAATTAAAGAGGGAAAAATTAAACAATACTGATATAATCATATAAGTTATCGAATCCTAATATCCATTTCTGATATCCTCTTTAGACGTCACTTCATGATCAGTGTATATTCATAAGCTTCATTCCAGCTCATTCCTCATGATCTCAACCAATTAAATAATTATATCGTTCCACGAAAGTCACAAACACAAAAATTCCTAAATTCCTTTTACTCCTTCATGAAATTGATCAATTATAAACCATCAAATATACCACATGAAATCCAACGTTTTTATCCCATTTTGGTACTTTTGAGACACACTTGAGATCGAATATATCTGCACAACACGCTCCCAATTCACTTATGTCTGTGGTGCATTTTTTTATACATATATAGCTTGTGTTGTCATAATAACACTTCCTCTGTGGACCACAATTGTGAGTATGTAACACTTCTACATCTCTGTGACAAAAACACATGCTGGATGCAAAGTCCAAAGATACAGAAATACCCCTAACAATAACACAGTGGGTACTTTATCATAAACCAGTCATAATCTAGTCACAATTATTTCGTTCAGGTGATATCATTAATCGGTTCCACAGGTAATCACTTGAGATCAATATAGTGAAGAGATTAGGTGATTGGACCACTTCAATTGAGCTAAGGTTTATTTTCCTATGGGGAGGAATTACAATCATGAGAGTTACCAAAAAAAGCGTTAACATATACTAGTAGCTGTACTGCCCCCCCCCCCTCTTCAGATTGCTTCTTTGGCTTGTAAAGAGCGCTTGCCAGAACAGTGCCAATGTAGCTTTTTTTAAATTGCGATCTCAGAATTATCTCTAGACAAAACTTTCATTTATGTATGGCCGAGTGTTGTTTTGATGATTAAAAAAAATATATATATTTTCAAAAAAGGGAAGTTTACACCATACCAATCACTGACTCAAGTAACAATGCTTATTTTATCCACCTAATTATTTGAAATGATTACGGCACTCAAGATCAAATATTATTTTGTTATTGTTCATACTTGAAAAGCCATTTGCTTAGTTAGTCTATATCAGATTGACATACATTAATCATAGCAAGTATTCACACCAATCGAACATTGATATGTGATAGCTACATCTCTTTATGTATGTCCATAATAAATATCTAATTCTATCAAATTCAGAATATTTCCGGAAAATTTCCAAAGTGTCATGTATATAGAACAACGGGGGAAAAAAGACAAAAATTGATAAGCAACATTTCTTTACACTGTGACAATAAGAATTGAACTTAGAGTCTAAAGACCCCCCTCCCCCTCCCTACCCACATACATAATGGCTAATAAGTCATATCATAACAATATGAATGTTGACATTTACACCAAATTGAAGAATTTTTGAGGAAATATGAATATAATGAACATTCCAAATAGTCCGAGCTGGTTGTGTATATTACTCATGACAATATCACATGTTAGATCTGAAAGATATCTGACTGTGAACAACATTGACACAAGTATTCAAAGTACTATAATATCAATGCATTAGATCATAGAACTATATTCACATATCATACAATCATACCGTGATTACTTCAAATCATTATGTCATCATCAAATTGTATCTAAATACAGAAGAATAATACAGTTACCACTTACAGTATTTCTTTTACATTATAAGCTTTATAATGCATGGCAAATGAACTTTGACTTGTCATAAAAAATATGATAAAAACGATTGAAATTAACACTTGTAAAGCATCCTTATCAAACTGTAAACATAAATCTCAATGCTTGAAAGAAATAAGATAAAAAACAGGTCCTTGAACACATAATTATAGGTGAAAGCAGATCACTTTCAATATTCATTATCTTTTAAATTTATTTCCTGGTTATTGTAATATTTCTATAAAACCAAGTCCTTGGGCGCATGACTATTGGTGAAAGTAGGACACTTACAATACATTCTTTTTCTTTTTTAATTATTTCCTGAAAGTTACTGAAATATTTTTGTCATCAATTTGTCACCATGTTACAAAAGAGAAATCTATTTTTATCACGTTGAACCCTGTTCAAAATCAGAGGGATTGGAGCATCAATTATCATAGAGTAGGCTTAGTTGGGTTTTATATAAATTAAAGACCAGACAGTTTTATGGTATAATTCCTTGGCTTATTTAATAATAAATTGTTCCAAAGACAAATGAAACAATTTTTAAAAGACATATAACCATTTTATTACTTGTCCTTGTAGATAAAGTGTGACAATTACCTGTAATAAAAGAACAATAATAAAATTCTGCTTATTTGGTAAAAAAAAATAAATAGCCATACCTTGTAGAAAAATTAAATCCATGTTGGAAAAATTATGCTCCTTTCTATGTTCAGCAACAGAAATATTGTGTCATCAAGTATGCAATCACAACCAAAAAGAGTCAAAACTTAGTAGCCATTCAATTGCCTTTAAACTGTTCATATGATCATTTATGCAATTAATTTTACCACAACATGCTTCTTTTACTGTTTGCTTTGTTTTAGATTATTCCAAAGTCATCATTTGAACTTGAACTACTTTAAAATATAAAATAACAAATCCTAAAAGCTCATGTCAGATTTGTCAAAGACACTGTTAAACTGTATGGTAATAGCATGAATATGATATATGTATTATAATAATGACATCACTGAGGTTATTATACAAATTTTGTTTTATTGCATTCATCAAAAAGGTAGACTCTAGTATACATTACACATGCATACGTTTTTAATACTTATAAGCAATACAACACTTGCCAACTAGTCATACACAGCAGATTAGCAACAGCCTAGAAGTCCAACAAACAACATATCAACAAATGTGGCCTGATAAACTCTTGACTGTCAACTACATAACTAACTAAATACATATCTAAGGATATAGTAGGTTTGTAAGACCATGTCATAGTTAGGGACAGTTTAGCAATTATAATGGTATTGAGCCTCAAAGTATTCCTGAAGGCAATGCTGTCCATGGATGACCAATCCATGTAAAATAAGCTTACCAAGCTATTGTTTTATCAGCACAAGTACAATTTCTAAAATCACATATGAATACTTTTTTTATTATTTCAAACTTGGCATCATTTTAAACATAATAAATATATGACCGTAACATACACAAGATTTTTAAAAAAAACTCTGAAATATCTGTTCACCTAGTTTCCAATGAGCTATGGTATGAAATCAACCCAAGAGATAAAACTCATATAGCTCATTACTGAAACTATAGTTCTCCATCATTGAAATAACAGACTTATGATTCTTGTGGGAATATCAGCTTGTCTCATGAAACACTATCAACAAATTAGGTTTGCCATCTAGTGACCTGCATATAATTGATTGGGCATGACAAAATTAACTAGGTTTTCTATTGATCAGTGCTGTTATCTAGTGGCAAAGTGAGACTTTATTATCATACAAACTTAAATGGTCTTTTGGGTCGTGACTGATGTGAAAGGCAGTCAGCATGTTCACCACAAATATGTTACATTTTTTTATTTCTATCCATGACTCACAACTGAGGATTTCATTCATCACATCTGAATAGTATCATAATTACAATACTAAAATTGAACTTTTTGACCCAAAAACAATATTCTAACAAATGCATGCATCATAAACTTGAGGTATACAGTTTTCATATTGATTGAATTATTGCATTTAGAGCCCCAAAGCTATAACTTTTACTAACTTCTCAATAATTATGTACACCTACAAGGTAGTCAGTCACTTGAATCTGATATAAACTTACCATTAAATTACTTTTGATTGATTGATATATGGTCCTGATTGGTAATAAATATTTTACAAGAGGGAAAGAAAACAAGAGCTGAACCAAAATGACCTCAGGTTATATATTCCTCATTAAATCTATGTTAGAAAAGTACCCTAATCAGCGCAATCTAATGAAATTGGACAGGCTGGCATATATCATTCATGTTAAATAGTAAGTGCATTTGAACGTGTATATATATATAAAGCGTCTAAATGGAGATATGTTGGCCTAATGGATAAGGTAACAGCTATTGAACAGAGCGCAAGAGATCCCCTAGCTGTTCAATCCAAGGCACATATCATCATGTGTGTATCCTTGAGCAAGACACTTTACTTTCTGTTCCCTACTGTATAATGAGTTATTAGGAGCTGTGCAAATGTAGGTTGCAATTATTTGACAATAAAATGTTACCATCATTATAATTATTAATTAAGTAATTTAAATAATCTTTTGTGGATTTGCTTGTTACATTTCCGTATTTTTAATACACTAGTATCTTCTTCATGTTATTTCACAATCTTATTATTTTTCTTATCTATCTTTGATTAGATAACTTATTCCCCCTCCTTGCAACCAGGAGAAGCCAAAAGGTAATGCAGGCCTTGAAATCTAGAAAAAGCCTTGGTGCAACAAGTTGCACCAAGGATTTTCTTTTACACAATAAAGTGACAAAATAAGGTGTGTTTTCTGAATCAATGCAGCTAACAGTTCCTATAGACACAGTAACAAATCAAATCAATCAAAAAAAGTCCAAATAACAAGAAGAAAAAAAAAAATTTTTTTCTTTTTTTTTTTGGTGCGATTCATTGCACCCGTAATTTCAAAATCGCAAGCGCGACACGGGTGTGGTGCGATCGCACCCGCGAAACTTCAAGGCCTGGTAATGAATGAGGTAGAAAATCTTTCTCAAACTTTTATCCAAAATATTGAATAATCCACCTGGATCTTGGAACGAACAACATTTTTGCTAATAATTAATCTAACAGATTTCTATGCCATTTCATATTCTTAAACTTCTCCTTCACAGATTATTTCTTGCTGCTTATCCAAAATCTAATATTCTTGTACATCCTCCATATCCTTAATAGACCTTCTCATTGCCCATGGTAGTTTTACCAAAGAGATTCAATTACAGACAAGTCAATCATTAATGCCTTTAATAAGGACATCCATTAACCAAAAGTCTGTAAGCCCTAAAGAGTCTCTCCATAACAAGATGGAGGGGGGAGGGGGTGGATGCCTGACAGTGACAGAAGAAGATTAAAAGTCTCTTTATAATGAAATAACTTTATCAGTGCTCAAACAGACGGGTAAAATATTGTCATCTTTCATCTTTGCCATATCCCCCAAAGCTTACAACGTCTCATCTCATTTCATTTCATTTTTTTTTTATTCCATGCAGCTTCAAGTGTTGGCAACTTTTAAGTTAATAGTATTATATGACAAAAAAGGCAACAGCTTGATCTACTAAAACAGTGCATAATTGTCCAATTCTATACTCACCCTCCCCCCTCTCCATCTCCCATACAAATTTGTTTCCTAGTACTTAGAATTGATATATAGTGACAATAACTTGGGTTTTTTGGTGAAACTCATACAGAGAAGTCATAATCAAACCCTCATATTTTTTACATGTCTCAAAAGGTAAGTCAACCATTCATGCCAACCATCACAATTTCAATATGTGCACTTGTAAAGGATAGCAAACAAAAGCTTTTAAAAGATGCGGAACAGCATAACATTTATGATTAAATGTTACACCCAATTCATCCCTTTTGTCACGATACAATAACAACACAGTACATTTTTGAGGACACAGTCACAATATGTCATATTAATTCTGATGTTCAACATAGATAACCACTGATCAATGAGGTCACATTTCAATGCAGATTTGACTTCATTTTAAGAAGTTTCTCAATTCTTTGTTTAAGCTATCCACATTTATGGGATACTTTGTATGAAAAGATTTGTGAAAATACTTAAAATGCTGAATCACATCAGATCTTTGAGTATCATAAATAGTGTATGCTTTGCATAAAATCCTCCTATATTTCTCGTTTGGCCATATCACTATGACCTAAATGCAGGACTTTTTTATTACATTTAAGGAAGGGATTCACAATCAGAACTCTTTTGCCTAGAATAGATTTCCTTCTGACCCAGATATAAGACTAATTCCAGTCTAAAGGTTTCTCAAGAAATAGAAATACTTTTTCATCATCCATTTCCTGATATTCCTGTCTTTTGTGTATAGTACTATTTCCAAGTAGCCTTTTAACAGTTTTTTTTTCACTTAAACTTACATGGTTTCCATTCATAAACTTGCTGGAACCTCTTTTGTTCATGGTTGTAGGACTATGCTCAAAATTTTCCTAAGGATAATATCAACAGTGTTAATATAAAAGCCAATTCTCTCCCAGCTATTTCTAAGATTATTCCACACAATAATATCTTTCTAATATGCTTATCTACATGCAAAGTCATGGGAATCATATCTAATCAAGTGGTCTTGAGATCAACACATAATCATATCCCAATAAAGCCTACAAATATTTAAAGTTATGGCCATCGTATTGATCCTACTTTTTATCTTACAATGTCAGGAATCGAAGGCTCACTTGAAATTATGTTATTTCATGTTCTGACTGCTTCACTGCTGCTATGATGCAAGCTCAAGTCAACCTATGTTTTCTTGACAATTCATCATTATTTTCCCCAACCAATTTTTAACTTGCGTAATTTCATCCTTCAAAAATAAAATTCATTGGGATGTACCATCCATATTCTTTTCAAATTTCTATGAGAAGCATGTTCCTGCGAAAGCAATGAATAGTAATTTTTCTTAACTGAGGGTCAGGGCGCATTATCCACACACTGAGAATTGATGAAGTTGTTGGACTCTCCGATGAATAATTAAAAAAAGCCTTTATTGTTCGCAATTTTTATTGTAAAATAAGGATGGCAGTCAGGCAAGAATCTCTTCATAGAAGTAATAAGCACATCAACATTTGGAATTCCAAGGAGCTTGAATCTATAACCTTGGACAAAACATGATTATCCATATGATAGAACAAATTGATGAAAGGGGCTCATTAAGGGGTCTTTGCAAAAGGTTCAGGATGAATTTGACCAACGGACAGGAAAATCAGAGAAACCAAATTAGGATCTTTATAATGTAGAAATGTGAATGCTACAATATTCATGAAGAAATGTAAATTTCACAAACCTCCTAATAATTGCCAACGTTCAAAATCATGACTGGAATTTAAAACAACTAGATGGGGTTGGGGTGGGGGATCACTTATCACATTATGAAACTCATAAGAATCTTTGGAATATGAAGTATTTGGCAATAACTGGTGTTTAATAAACTACCACAGGCTTGTATCATGTGACAGCCATAGCTTTAAATTATCTATATTGGCACAGTATTGACATCTGTAAAATAAAATATTTGGAAAATGAGCTATTTTTCACTTGGGAGATTTGATCATTATTGTGACTATATAAATGAGAACACTTCAAATGTCTACACAAGGAAAGAGGAATATAAACTAAAAATTATTTCCGGCAAATGTAATACTTCTCAATAAGGAAATGTTTTATGACACTTATACCATGTATACGTGTATAATTATACTTGTTTATTCATGCTGCATGTAACTTAAAATTGTCATCGAATGTTTCATCAATGCCTCAACTTCAAATAAAGGAAAATATCCCTGGAGTGATAGAAAAAAATCATCATCATCACTAAACAAATGGATTCAATTCTTAATAGTGAATTTCGAGAAAGGTTTACTTCTCAACAGAAACTTTCACTTAAAAATCCATAAAATAGCTCAAGACTTCTTGGATAACATTCAAACAAGAAAGTCAACAAGACTATGCCCATAAAAAAGACATGATTGTAATGAATTGTTCTGTTTTCATGCTTTTGTCTGAATGGAATGATCTCTATTCATGCCTGTCTTCTCTAGCCAAGAATGACTTCTTTCTTTCAAGCCTTGGTGATTTCTTTAGAATGGTGAATCTTTCTCTAATGAACAGTTTTTGGGCTTATAGTTTCTGTATCATTCCATAACTGTCAGCCAAATAGGATTTGACAGATTGGGGATGGTAAAACTACTCGACAAGCAAACAGGGCCATTTTTCTTTCGAGTAATTTTCGGCTCAAAAAAAGCTAGTATTTCATTGCAATCTCATTTTTCATCCATTTTGACAAGACATTGAGTCTTGGTATCTTCAATCGATCAGCTATAGTATTCAGAGTCTTTGGTGCAAATTCAAGATTCTAATAGCACCCAAAAGTCCTTTTCCAGTTTAACCCTTTAGGGAGAAAGCAGTTTGAGTTTCTTTACACATCAAGTAGATGTAATTTACACTTCTGTGCTGAAAAATCAATTGGATGGTGTGTTTTTTCTTATTGGTGAAAAGGGGCAAGATTCTCTTTCTTCTTTTTTCCGTAGTTGCCATTTCCTTCCAATTAAGATTTAGCCAAAAGCTAATTGTTAAGAAATGTTCTATGTTTTCCTTTCCGTGATAGAGAAATGCACACAGTTAGCATAGCTGTCTCTGTCCTAACTTTAGGCACTTGGCAAAAAAAAACTAATCTCTCTCCGAAAATATTTCACTGCAATTGGCTCCTAACAAGCGCTGCAGGTAATATAACAGTAAATGAGTACATTCTTTCATGTGAATTATTCAATATAGGCATCTCTCCATAACCCGAAATGTTTCTTAATTATCCCCTCACAACCTATTATCCCAAAGTGGCTTATCTAACTTCCTTTTCCTCCACATAATTTCCACTTTTATCTAATTATATAGCAGCAAACAAATAAAATATTCTTGATACAAGTACCAATAATGAGCCTAGCATTTCATCTACTAGCTACACCAAGTATTATAAGGAAGGAGGCATTTAAACAGACTGTCATATATGAATATATGAGTGCCTTTTTTTCCATTACATTGCCTCATTTCCTCAAATTGTAGCCTTCATTTTGCCCTTCTATCCAATCAACGCTTGCATAATCCTACCATTCTTCATCGCAACAGCTCATCAATCTGAAATGAATCTAATGTGGCTAATTTGGTACCCTCATATAAGATTCATCTTCAAGGTAAAAAGAAAATATCACAATTACTACTTTAGGGCCCACAGTTTTTGGTTTCAAAATATGGCAAACCCTGTTACATACAGTCTAAATTCCATTTTGTGGAGCAAATTAGAGAAGTTTGTTAGTGTCAATTAACTAGTGCATAAGGTATCAAGCAAATGAAAAATGTACAAGTGCTTGAACAGAAAGAAAACATATTTGGAATGATTTATTTACCTAGAATAATGTTTCCTTGCTAAATTTCAAACAAATAGTTACAAGAATAATATTTGTAAATAGACGGAAAAATTACAATTTCTGTTTAATTCAGGCCTCTTGTTCTGTTTTCTTTTTCAGTTTGCCAGTAAAAACCAATGTAATCTGTCCAATGTAAATGTCATGAATCCTCCAGTTTAGTGATATATGTTGCAATATTTGGGTCCCATTGACCTCAGATTTTTTCATTCATCAAACATCTCCTGATTTTCTTCTTTGCATAAAGTTTAATGCAAACAGCCTGCATCAAACCAGCAATCTACATCATATGTACAACCTTTTCTGATTTACGACAAAGCCTTTGTTTATGCTGTAACCTCTGACTCCATACCATCTTAAACCATTGCCAACAGAACAATGAAAACTATAATTTGTACAAACAATCAGCAAAATATCCTGTTGGACATGTTTTAGACTTTTTGAAAGTGCAAAAAGTTTTAATTTATGTAAAAACTCATGATAAATGTTTCTACCTATGATATGAATAAGTAATTGAATATCAGACATGCTCTTTTATGAAAGAGATGGTGCCATATAAAAAGTCTTCACTGCCTTTTATACTGTATAAAGAGTTGGTCCAAGCTGTTGAAAACATCCTTCTTATGGTTTATAATAAATCACTTTTTAAAAAAAAATACTTTTAAGGCCACTCCAAATTGATTGGTTGGTCAATGGATTTTTTTGTATAAAAAATTGGGTCGGTGGGTTCAATTTTTTTCTTTCCTTTTTATAATCCACATAAACTAGACATCAATCTGTCTTTTAAGTAGAAAAGCCAGTGAGGACAGGGATTGACTAAGTTTGACAAGAAAGCAACATTTTAAAAGAAAAAAAATGTATCAAACGCCAAAATATAAACTAATCAATTCGGAATGGCCTAAGTTGTATTTGTTGTTGTTCAGGTTATATATTTTTTCTTGTATCCAATGGAAAGGAAGCTGAGTTACATACAAGAATAGAGGGCTGTTGTTGATATAACATTATGAAAATGTAGACTTTAAGAATTTTTTGTTTGTTATTGAATATACCAGATCTAGCTTTCAAAAGGACCATGCAATAACAGAAATACAATTGAATTGTGAGAACACATCATGATGTGATGTATATCAAGGGTACTTTTCCATTGTAGTTGACTGTGTAACATACCATTCACCTGCTTTTATACAGC
Organism: Pharyngocirrus eroticus; assembly: GCA_033118115.1. Taxonomy (NCBI): domain Eukaryota; kingdom Metazoa; phylum Annelida; class Polychaeta; family Saccocirridae; genus Pharyngocirrus; species Pharyngocirrus eroticus. The sequence continues at coordinate 576 of JAVSBT010146426.1, read as the reverse complement.
TCAAACCATCAGGGTCCATGGAGAGTGAAGTGAACCAATCATGCATGTCTGTAATACCTTGGAAGTATTCCAAAACAATAACATGAGTATTGGTTCAGGTGATCATGTCATACATAAGGATACAGATGCAACCATAAAAAGTCTTGAACCAAAACAAAGTAGTAGTTCTTAGAATCAGGTGATCAAACTCTATTTCATGTAATCGATAATGGTACAGACACAAAAATGAACACACTCAACCATATTCAAGTGATGGGTGTATATGATGTCTTTTGGACATTTTGCTCAGTTTTCCTGTTTGTTTTGGTTATGTATGGTAAGGAAATTCTTGTCTAGCTTATTCAGACAATCTGTACACAAATTTGAAAGTCATCTAATCAACATCCATCTATCCAACTCTCTTCAATATAAGCACCATGCAGACCACTTTATAATCGCCACTTTTAGAGACAGGGGAAAGTAATGATGTATCTATACTTGACCCATAAAGCATTACCCCGACAGTCTGGTTACTAGTATCTACATTATTTACATACCACCATGGTACCTAGTATCTGATCACTGACCATCATAATA
>JAVSBT010146315.1:0-14569 GCA_033118115.1 Pharyngocirrus eroticus | reverse complement strand
AAGATAGGAGGAAAAAATCGTCGGACGATGTGGGCAAAATGGTTGTAGCTATAACGCGAACCAACGAACATGCCCTAATATTTTCAGTGTTATTTTGACTAACTTCCAGACAGTCATGTACAAAATTTGACTAGTTATGATGAAATATACACATTTGGTTAGGTTGACTAACATAACTAGTCAAAATTATTTTCAGTGTATGATAGCTTGGGGTTTAATCATTAACAACAAATTAACCCACCTTTTCACGACATCGCTGGCATGGGTAGGACTGCATTTTGAACCATGTAAACAGTAACACTTGCTTGGCTTTGAAATCTGGCAAACCACCATACTGTTGCACATCTTGACTGGCCTTTACTAAAATCTTATTTTCATCGTTAAAGACCCCCGTGTTTTCATACACAATATGATAGTAAATCCTAGACCCAACGCATCTGCCATCTTGTTCAGACATAAAAGGAAGTAGAACGGCTACATTTCCTTCAGGAAAAGATCCGAAATTGTTGATGATATATTTATCTTTGAAACTCAGGTATCCATTATCACTTATGAACAGTTCTGTGTAGTATCTATCAAAGATTCTAATTGGTAAAAACAATTCTATTTTGTCATAAACAGTGATTCGGTGTCTTTCAATTTTTTGGCCTATTTGGATAACGTTCCTAGACCATTCATGACTAATATGATATAGATGGTCCTCTGAATCTGAAGGAAAACCAAAAGAGGCAATTATTTCTCAAAACCATAGAAGTAGGAGGCAGGGATAAATGGGTGATTTTGGATAGGTATTGGTTTATGGTTTTCATTTCTCCTGGTGATAGGACACATAAAAAACATGTTTCTTTGATTCAAATATAATTTTTGGATCGGCCCTGTGTAAGAAATTATTTTTACCTCCGCGGTAAACTGAAATCTATTTTTTAATTACCCCCCTCATTTTCAAATAACCTCCCTTCCTACTTCGCTAAGATGAACGTAAAACTTAGGATAAACATTTCATTTATCATCTACATATTCCAAAGAAGATAATTCGTGAATTTCTAGTAAAATGATACACTTTTAAAGGAATGTGACATTATTCAATTAATTTGAAATGTTAAGCTTCATCATAATTATACAGAAGACTGTTGATCATAAATCCACTATTTGATTTTAATTGGCAACTTTTTGAGATATATTCGATTAATGAATGTGCAAGCGCTGACATGATAAAATATTCAAGTATTCAACTCGGCAGTGTATTTGTTTGTTTGTTTGTTTGTTTTTCTTTGGTGAATGGTATTCACAGAGGATAGCACATAAAAGTATGAGACTTATTTCCAATGTGGTCCTCCCCAAAGCCTTTATTTAGCCAGTTTTGGTCCACTGAACTTGAGAGCCATGAAAATATCATTGCCTTGCCCGGGTTTGAACCGCGGACGCTGGATTGATGATGAGCTATGCTGACCACTACATCATGGAAGCCCTCGGCCCTGTGTAAGAAATTATAGCAGTGTAAAAGATCGCAAAGTCACACCTGACAACTATAGTCGGTTTACGCCTTCAAAAACGCAATCGACAAGTGGACCGTATCAGGCGGAAGGGCTTTGATGAGCTAGCGCCTCTAATGCTCTCAGTGCCACAGTCAACCGCGGTACAGGTAAATACTGGTACACAGTCTAAATCGGTATTGTACTCATATTTCATAAATGTTCATGATTTTGAAAATACCCAAAATAATTATACAAAAGGATACCTGACATGTTAATGGGACTTATTTATTTCTTTGGGTGTAAATAAATATGATTATAACATTTTAATCATTCAAATAGCGAATTTAATTTTCCCGTTTGGCATATTTTGATGATTTTCAGACCAAGAATGCATCTCTTTTTTTTCATGAAAACTTTTTTACATCATTTATAAGCTGTCATGTTGTTATTAGGGTGTTGTTATAGTCTAGTCTAGAACATACTTCTAAAAACAAAATCTAAGCTTTGCTGAAACTTTAATAACCTATTTGAATGATTTAAATGTTTATTTCTTTATTTATTTACACCCAAAGGATTGATTTATTCCAATAAATATGTCAGGATATCCTTTTGTATAATTAATGTTGGTACTGTTCTTATCAATGATATACAATTCATCAAATTCGCCAAAAAAAGACCAATATGAGACGATTTTAACCCATCCAGAGTATCCTTTTTTGGTCCAAGAAAAGTTGAGATTTGGTTTTCAGGTGGCTTTTTATGTATTTATTTTATCCCCCAATTTATCAAAATCTAAATTTTAGCTGTAGTTTTTTTATGTTCAAAATTCATGAAAATTGATGAAATATGAAAACAAAATGTGCTCCAGGCCGATCCAAAAATCAATTTTTGAATCAAACAAAGATGATTTGTATGTGTCCAAATTAACCTATTAATCCCTGCCCCCTTATAGAAGTATAGCAACTACCTCTATAACCCGTTATGGAATGGGGACCTGTGCAATTCGCAAAGAAAAGTAGTTCTCTCTCACCATGTCAGAAAGTATGAAAACGTTATAAAAAAATCTTGAGCATAAACCACAATAATGTCAAATTTCAAAACGATATAAAAGACCAATTTTACTAACTTTCACAACGAAGACTGAAACCAGGAACTGCAAAACCTGATCTAAAAGAAAAAGGCATTGGTCCCCAAGATGCTGTAACCTCCCATGTTGTAATTGAGCCAGTGGCCTCTAATTGTGAAGCATTGGTATAACTTCTCAAATCTAGTGAGATATAGCCATCCAAGTGGAAAGATATATGAAACTTATACAATCTGGATGATCCATTTGTTTTTTTAGAGTAATCACTGTAAATGTCCAAATATATACGACTGTTGTCTCCCATTATTGGCAAATAATACCACGGAAAACGATAGTTCCTTAACAATTTAGAACCATTGTAAAAGCTGTAGGAAGGAATAGGAAAGTCATGTCCAAGGTCAATGACATAATAGTCACATTCAGGAATTTCTGAAAAATGCAAATAAGAAATTAACTTTTCTTTATTCCATACATGTGCTATCAATCGTTATCCCTTATAAAGCAATAAAAAATTAGTGTGTTACTTCATCAAGTTGGTAAATTTAAAAAAAATGATTTCTCTGGTGAAAGACCTCAAAGATTTTAGGCAAAAATGTACCTATGATTTATCTATGTTATACAAATATAGTGTTATACATACAATACTTCCATATTCGTTTCTATAGAAAATTTCAAAATTATTTAACCAACTAAAACCTTTTTTCAACTTGTGCTAGTTATTCAAGAGAGGTACCACACGATAATTCGAAGATCATTAAGATTTATAGAAGATCATGCAACCAACTGAAATACCCAAATAAATTTGTGTAATACATGTACTTATATTATGACCAATTCAATTGATAAATTATATTCTTGATTCTGAGTGATAAAGGGTAATACTCATCTAAAAAACAAAATCCCTTTAAAACAATACTAACAGCGATCAAATAGACTTTTAAAAACTTAAAAAGTATTCTAAAAAAATAAAATCTTGTTCTAAAAGAGTTTGTAAAAGAAAAACAATTGCCAATTATTTCTTTGGCTTTTTTCAAATTGAGAGCCAATTGAGAGCCTCCTAGAGCTGTCTGAACATTTTGTTTTTATATCCTAATCGATGATGTGGTTCCTTCCTATAAAATCTATTCCCAACCAATAATTTCGCTAATTCTTTGTTTATTATTTTAAAGATATAGAATAAATGAGTAGACCCCTCCCCCTAAAAAAATGAAACTGAAATACAATCAAATAATTAAAAGATACCATAAGTGTAAAGTCTTTCTTGCGATGCAGTGGAGGGGGTAATTTGAACCTGAGGGGGGGGGGGGGGGTTCAAATAGATTCCAGCTTAATCTTTGAATTACTTTGCAATAATTTAAAATGGAGGTAATCAACATCCTTACAGTTAGCAAACTGACCTCATAGGGACTGAGTTAATGGTTTTGTAACAGCTTTAAGGAAACAAATATCTTAACAGGAATTTTCCTATTAAGATTTTAAATAAGGATGTTTTAGTAATATATCACCTTTTTCACATTCGTTTCCAAATGCGTGACATTCACAATAATGCCAGCCATTTCCATTGTAACAAACACCATTGGTTCCACAAGGCTTGCGCCAAGCACAGTAGTCAAGTGTTACGTTGCACCATTCCGTGTTCATGATATCTTCTAAATCATACATCCTCATATTTTTTTTGTCTTCTATTGTGCACCCACTTGTTTTGTTTTGAACACATTGAACGGCATTCTCTCTATCGCTGAGTAAAACAGAAACTTGTTGTCAACTAAGATTAAACAGAATATTTTGTAAAACATATCCACATGGGAGGCTCTATTTTAGCTTCACATCTACTGAAAATAAGTTAATTTTTTTGCTAAAAAGGGTAATTACAGTGTCCTTCTACTTTCACATAGAAGGATTTTGTTTGTTGCAAGAATTTTGAAGAGCTGTTATCACCTGTTTTCCATATTTTTTCTACAGTATTTAATTCACATATTTATATCAAAAGTATTTTGCAAAAGTGTTAATTGATACTACATAAAAGAATAAACATAGAAAATCAATGAAAGAAGACAATGAAGAATTTGTTGACAATTTAAGGAGCATTCAACTGTTAAGCCACACATTGAGATTGAAGACCTGTAGCATGGCAAAGACTTGCGATTCTAAAATTTGACACAGTTGAGACTTTGTGTATGATTTAAACAATTTTACCTGCAACTATGTCTGTCGAGATTTTTAATACATTTTTTAGCTTCTTCACCGTCACATACTGCTCCTGAATCTGAAAGAAGTTCAAAATAATATAAATGTGAATCACAGTTAACAACCACCAGATGGCACAATGAAACCTCAAGAACGCATCAACATATAAATGTATTTATGATTTGCAGAAAACAAGCTCTCGGGAATCACTAAAAAGGATTTGCAGGTTTTGCACACAGAACTTCTTTACATAAACCGTTAATGATTTCAAAATTTTAGCCTTCAATTCTTTTTTTACCGTTAATTATGCTTCATAAGAAATATAACCTGCCAGTTCTGCTTCATTTTTTCTTAAAATGAAATATACTTAAACCTTTTTTTTTACAAAAAAAAGTGATAAGAAGATTCTGAAGAGTTTAGGGAGATAATAATACTTTATTTCATTTCGTAATCCATACACCTAATCTACGCAATATATTTCACATGATGTTTATGTAATGTTTGAATACGATTAGACAAGAATCCATTTATTGAAAATAGAACATTTGACATTAAAATTAATGTACCAATGATGGAACCCTCATTTCCTATATTCTAACCGTGTGTAGAACATGCAAAGAGCAATCATCAGACACAGTAATATTGTATTTATTCCCAATATATTTTGGTACAAAAACGTTTTGAATATCATTTATTCAATTGCTATAATTTATCATTATCATTATTGTTATCTTGAATCATTATCCAGGTTTTACTAAGCGTCCTATCCGATACAATTGCTAACTTTTTCACCTGGATATACAAACCTCTAATATTACAAATAGGACATTACATTTTTAATCAGGGCACAACGATAAATGTCATCTTTGCCAATTTCCCCTACTTCAGTTATCCTATAAGCATTTGACAACTACAGATATTCAGCACACCTTTGTCATTAATGTAGCTATTTCAGGATATCATATTACAAATATGAACATGCTTTTTTTCTTTTTTTAGAAATGTATTTAGACTTTCATTTCATTCTATTTGTTGAAAATGATGTCTTGGGGAAAAATACTTACAAATGGTATTTTTTTATCATTTATAGCATTAGGTGCTATCAGTCTGCTAACTTATAGTGGTCCGAGATGAACGTTACACATAGTTATGTCAAATGGAAAAAGAAAAGCTCCCCAACCCATTAGTATATGACAGAGTAAAAGTGATATCTGCCAAATCGTGAAGAGTATTCTACCTTTAACACATAATAGCACAGTCAGGCAGTTTAGTTTTAAGACCAAATTTTGAACAAGGGTGATAAAAAACAGATTTATTTCAGGGTAGGATAACTTAACATAGCATTCTGGAAGGGGGGGTCAACTTTGCCTTTTATCTCAAACATTTGCACTCAGTGAAAGCTGAATTACCTTAAAATCTTTAAGAAACATCCATATATTTCACATGTAAGCATGGATTTTTACAGCTTATCTGTCGCCATTATGCAAGGGGTTTTTTTTTCACAAGAGAAAGGTTATGATCAGACGGTCAAATTTGCCTCTCAAACAAAATCTCATAAGAGGATACTCTTATACTCAAAATAATGATATGTCTCTAGCAAAATGTACAGATGACAAATATTAACAATATACATGGATAACATATATAGTACTTTGACTGACTATGTCAGATATTGGCTGACAAACATACCCTTGGTTTACTACGTGAATTACTTTCATGTTTGTTAATGATGTTATGTTTCATAGCAGTTTCTACTTTAAAAAGGTTTACATGTGATTTTAACAAGAACGATATTGTTGTAAGAATTAGAATTTGATCAAAATGCATAAAATTGTAATTCAGTTTCAAATTTATCTGAATCCTCAGTGGAGTCTTAGTTCGATGTAAAGATAAAATTCATACTTACAAATTATATGTTTTATTATCCTTTATCTTCCCTGAGTATTAGATGTTTAATCATATTTTTCCTAAAATGTTTCTAACAATCCCTGACTACAACACTTTACTTATGAAAATGATATAGTGGTTGTGCTTACCTGTACCAGCAGTTGACAAAGATGGTGAGCTTGTTGAGGTACTACTGCTTACACACACAAATACAGTCAACAGCAGCAGAAAAGAAAATGCCTTCTCTGTAAAAGGGAAACCAGCAGATGAATTATAATCTATAGTGACAAAGACTGCTTACCATCAAATGCAACACATGGAAACAAGGATTAAAACTAATGGCACGGTCACAATGCACTTGTATAACAACTTTAAGGGTAGAGATTTAAATGGGTGCTCAATGGGTGAAAAGTTTTGTATCTTTTATATAATGATATGTTCTAAATTCATCACATTGTAGTCTGAAAGTAATGTAACTTCTTGTCCAATACTGGTAGTGAATTGAAAGCTCAAGTCTAAAACTGAGGAACACCCAGCAATGCTTAAAGGTTTTAACTTTAAAAAAAGTTAATCCCTTTATATGAAAAAGATTTTAGACTTTAAGTAGACAGGATTAGAAATCACAACTGTGTTTAAAATGTAGACTTCTGAAATGTTTCAAAGAGTTACAACTAAAAAGTAACTTATAAAAGACAAAATGTAACCTAGCCTATGGATGACCTTTTGGATGTTTGTAGAATAATCATATGGAGGGAAATGCAACACCTAAGTTTTTTGCAATAAGAACATTTTTTTTGAAAAATAAAATATCAATTGATTCAAATTTAATCATATCTAATATTTCAAATATATCAGATTTGTGAAAATGGAAGTTTGCATCTAAAAGAAAAAAACACGTACCTATATAGTTCCACATATTTCACTATATTATCAAAACATTATATACTGCTTTAGCTGTATGTTAGCTTCTCAAAATGGTCGACACTATGAACTAGTTCTAAAAATAAATATAAGAAAATAAAAATATGTGTGTTGCATATAAATAACTATTGTATTGAGTGCAACAAATTAGAGCCAAAGTTGCACCCCTCCCCCCCATGATTGGGTGATAATGTTTAAGGGGGGGGGGGGTTGATTTGGAAGTTGCATTTTTATGCTTTTAGATTTGTTCAGAATACTGGATTAGCCTTTAATTGGATGAGTATGTTGCTTGTTTTAGGACAATAAACATGAATGTTTCTATAATTCAAGACCATATTATTTTTTTTTAGCTTTTGAATGTATTATGTATGTTTTAACACAATCATTCATCTTGTCCCAAATTATCAACTTGAGTTCTTTTGTTATTGTGTTATGAAAATAAAACCATAAAAAGGTTTCCCCGAGATAAAAGAAGTATATTTTCTCCATGATTAGCAACTAAACAAGAAAAGTGTGCTCTTGATCTGCAAAGCTCTGTCGTGCAGTGCAATGGTTTTTTTTTTAAGTAAGAATTAAATACTACAGAAAGTTTATTACCCAACAAGAGGACATTATTGACAACATTATAATTTTCACGATCAATGCAAGGTCGACCTTCTTTTCTATGGCATTATCAATAGGGTTAGCCAAAGGTTTAGATTTGGGTGACTTTACAGTGTTGTATTACCTTTGGAAGCCTCATTTCTTTTCCATTTCTTAAAGTTTCAATAAAGTGGTTGATATGAAAGGATCCTTTTGATTGCGTTTGTTAAGGCTTTCAAATTTTTTTTCTAAGGATCATGTTTCATTCATAAAGACCAAGGTAACTAGAAATCCTATACCTCTTCAGAAACATACTATGGCTGTTTGAAGTGGTAAGTCATTTTGATATCTGCTACCAAATTTCAACCCACTGGTATATCTTAAGACTTCAATGATTTCTTTTGATAATATGTATAGGAATTAAACCCCTCCTTTGTTAAAGCTATAAACATGCTCCAAAATATGTTATGATTTAATGTCTTGAAACCTGTATTAGTGTGCTTTCACTTGTTTGCCACTAAAGAAAGTAAGAATAATAGTTTTGTTGTGTTCCTATTTTCACCATCCCAACATAAAATTGTAGATAATTCTTTTCAACCATTTCCAAATTGTGTCTCTAATCGATTTAAGGAGCATCGTTTTATCCTATAACTACCTTGGTATATGTTTGATGTTAAAGTATTCTTAAGCTAGATGATAACTTTTATCATGAAGCCATTTTTTCATTTCTTCTTTCAAAATGTATTTTTCCATATATTTCATACATTATTGTTTTTAATGATTCTATATTGTATTGTATTGTATTGTATTGTATTGTATTGTATCGTATTGTATTGTATTGTATTGTTTGTATTGTATTGTACTGGATTTTTTTTTTTCAAGTGTAAACCAATAATTCAGCATTTTTGATCTTTCATGGGACCATCTGACATTCATACACACACTGTTAATTTTGTTATACTGCAGTACTGCTCATCTAAGTGTCACATTTCTGTTTATGTATTCTCCAATGTTAATTCAATTATTTGTAGTAGATCACCAACGTCTTTGTTATGCATCCTCTTTATTATATATGTATTCTTAACTGTTTCATGTTCCTATGATTTAGTGGTATTTCTTTCTTTGCTTTAATAACCTGTATAACCTTTGGAAATAAAACCCAACCTTTCATTACTGCCTTCAGATAATGTCTTAAAATGTAATTGTATTGTACGAACATCAACTGATAAAACTAAAATGCAACTATCCATATTCAGACTTGGTTCTATTCTAACATGATTAGTAGTATCACAAAAAAATCAATAAAACATATTTTAGCAATTTACTACCTGTCTCTGCAGCATAATTAAGAACTTTGAGTTACTTCTTTGTAATGTAACTTATGATTTACTTTTTCTAAACATGTTAATTTTGTTCATGTTGTATAGTATGTAAAACGGGGCCTGAATGAATAACAGCTACCAAAAACATCTTAAGTAATTGCAGATATTCCTCAAGTAAAAAATGAACTGATAAGGCTACCGATAAACTGAAAAATAAAAATAAGGATGTCATCTATCTGTGGCTGCCAGAATAGTTTGCCAACAGTGGTCTTCAAAACCACAATATGGTCCTGTTGTTAGAAATAAAGAGTTACATATACCTAGATTGCTTCACTTAGAGATGTGATAAGGTCTGATTATATCAAGAGATAAATTGGACCTACCTTTGATTTATCCCTTCTGAATTTTGTAACAAAGCATTCATTAACTGCAAGATAAAGTTGTATTTTCTTTCACAATTTGAGAAAACAAATGTCTTTAATAGTAATGATTCTTCTCAGAATGTAGTGCTTCAAAAGTTTGCCGAGATGCTAGTTTATGCATCCTTCCGTTATGCTTGAGGCTGAATGGGAGGCTGCAAAAGGTATCGTTTCAATACAAACTCAAAAATTGTAAATTGCTTTTATAAAATGGCTTTATGTGAAGCCATCCAACACAAAAGTAGGCTTTCACAGTTTGATGAAAAGACTTTCTTATATAAAAAGAAATTGTGTCCACAGATCGTAGCTAAGGAGGCCTTTTGCTTGGAAATGTATGAACAAATTTGAATATACTTGTTTTTGAGTTTGAATATAAGTATGGAAAATAAACCATGACTTATCCTAACTTATAAGGAGAGAAAAGACAACTTAGAAACCCTTGGATTTATTTATCTGAAATACCAAATGTACTATTTGATTTAAAAACATTCTTTGAAGATAGAATTAGCCAGTATAACACAAATAATTTGTGTAATTCTAAACTTCAGTTCATATATTATTCTAAAGCAATGGCAAATTTTAACAGATTGCATCTGATATTACAAAAGATGAAGTATATTATCATTCTCATTTTTACCTCTGTGTCACTTTTATCAAATTCAAATATAACAAAATAGAATTTTCTTTGATGTGTGCAAATGATTCAAAATTCAATGATTTCAAAAAGGGTCACGAGATGTGACCTCTACACCAGGATAATATCACTTAATACAACATGGGTGACACACAGGTAATTTATGACAACCTTAAACGATTATGGTGACTATACTAATTGAAAGCCAAAAATGAGAGATGGCATATGGGGATAAGTGTTCACTGCTCAATCTCTTAAGGATGATGGCAGTCAAGGTGTGTTGTATCAGGAAAGGGAGCTTTTCTGATGTTTTTCCTTCGTGCTGAACAAAAGAATGTCCCAGTATAGGCTTTATATGCATCACATGTATATCCTTTCTGGAAATGCCACGTTTAGAACATTGGCCAGTTTATCATTATTTTAAGTATTCCTACAATCCTAGGATAAGTTGTTTTATAGCAAACGTTAAAAAGTTCATGATACTACACTGTAAAAGTGGTTGTGTACATAGTGTAAACATTAATTGCTTGTGTAAAATGTGTATATTATGTATGAATGTCAGAGGGCCCTACGGAAGACCAGCACTACTGAATGGGCTACCCTCTTTGAATAGAAACTTCACTGAATACATACAATACTGCCTGACTAAATGAGAGTCCCCTTTCAAAACAGTTGATGGTTGCTCTTTTGTGAAAAAATATATCAAAGGCAAATTGAAATCAACTCATCACAACAACTCTGAACTTTTTACAAAACTTAAAAATAAATCAAAATAACTTCCAATGGATTTAGAAGTGTATTTTATATTCAGATGAGAATGATAATATACAATAGAGAGAGCCTTATGGTGGATTTTAATGGTTTGGTAACCATATTTTTTAACATTATGCATGAAGGATAAACAGATTCCTTGGCGACAATAAGACCAATACCAACCTGTTCATAATGCCTATCATGGCGAATAACTTAACACTTCATAAATTCGTGAATCCTGGGATTTTGAAATAAAAATATTTTAGTTTATTGTACTTGTTGTGCAGGTCATTAATATAACTTATCTTTGCAATAGATAGTCATGAAAAGTAATTTGAAAAGAGTTATGTCCAAAAATGTATTTTTGGAGCTATGCGAGATCTCCTTTTCTATAATTTTCAGGAAAATATAAGTTAACATTGCATTTTCCTGAAAATACAATTTTAATCCATTTTGGGCCCATGGACACTAAATATGCGCCCCAGTAATAAATAAAAATATCAGAAATCATCAGGAGGACATATTCTACATGTTCATAATGCTTAATAACCTGTAATATGATTTATTTTAGAAATAAAGATCTTGACAAACATGAAAATCCAAAAAAGTTCAAATTTTTATTTACATAGTTTGAATTCATAAATATCATGAAATTAGTCACTATTTAGGTATAACTGATATATGTCAGCATTTATATAACCTTATTTTGCACAAGAATTTATGGATTTGCAATATTTATTACATTAATTGTGAGTGCATTGATTTTCTGAAATTGTGTGCCCCATTGCACTTGTAGCCCCCCCTAGTGAGAACACGCACAACGTTAAAATATCTTCACTACTTTTTTTAATATCACGACACATTAGTCTACCCATCTGGTATGGTGAACACCTTGACCCGCTCCGGTTGAACGAAATCTTGTGTTTTGGGGTGCTGCCTCTAGACTATCTCAATTAAAAAATGAATTTCATCCTAAAAAAGTATTATTATTATTTGTATGACAGAGAGTTGAGCAGAACATTTGAGGATATCATATTCATTAGCAGTCATATGGCCGTTTTATTTATATTAATCTTATACTTTTCTTGTTTATGGCCAAAAATGATACAATAATGACCAATGGTTAAATACAGAAATATTAATATGAACAAAATAAAGTTTTATTTTTGATTAATCTTATAAGTTTTTTTGTTTCCGCTCAAACATAATTTAATATTCAATAACCAATACAAAAATACAAAAAACACCCATTGTTTATACTATCATTATACAAATATCTTAAATCTTGATATAGTCCATTCACCAAGTTGATTCAAATAGTTGATTTATCTACCAAATTTAAGACTTTCACACTAGAATTGTTGTTATCAGTGACGTCATTACACAGTACAGCAGTGTCTACGTCATACGTAGGGTCAGCGTCATACATTGGGTTTTCCACACCATGCACAGAGTAACTTCTGGCAGGTCTGTGAATAAAATAGAATAATTCAGTAAGTTGTCACAAGTAATACAAAAAAAAACACCGTGGTTGATAATGCTGAACATTCTTGGAGTAATATTCAACTATTGGGTCGCCACTTGGAGTGCAATAGATCGCCAGTTCGAACCCAGGCCAAGGCATCATGGTGTGTCCTTGAGCAAGACACTTTACTCTGTATTGCTTAAGTGTTCCCTACTGTAGAATGAGGTATTGGGCGCTACACTGTGGCGACTGGCGGTGTAATTACGTAAAAAGAATTTCAATGTACAATGTATTATTGACAATAAATATATTATATTTTATTTATTTATTTATCTTACATGAGATGGTTTTAGTTAAGGCAAAGATGATATGAATGCAAAGCTTACTTTCGTTTGCAAACAAAAACTGCAATGATGATAATCAGAATGATGAGGCAAACAAATGCTGCTACAATCCCTGCAACCATTGCTACACTGGCTAAAACAGAAGAAAGACAAAGTACGTGTGAAATAAAGAAATGACATGGGAGATAGAATATCCAACAATCTATTCTTATTTCGACACCATAACGAATTATTCTTTGGGATTATTTGTTGCTGTTTTTTTAAATCAAGAAAAACGTCTTTATTTGGTCATAAATAGAGTTTGTTTTTATATTGATTGATTGCATACAAAGCATGAAAAAAATTGAAATATGAACAGATGGAAACAATATACTATAAAGTGTTTAAATCTGGGTGTGGGTAGACATGAGTTAGGTGGGTTTTGTGTTATTGAAAAGATGAAATTCAATGTCAGGCAAATCTGAAGAAAAAGATCATTTTTCATAAGTTGTAAACTTATTCACCTGGTTCTGTTTTATCCTCACCACTTTGACCTGGATCAGTTGTGATGCCACCTTGGAATCTTCTTCCTCCATTTGTTTCACCAGATACTGTAACCGTTTCGGTGCTTGTTAGTATCGTAGAAGTTGACACACTAGCAATTGTAGTAGTATCTGAGACTGAATTTCCAGCTCTCACAGTAGTGGCTGAGGTAGTTTTTGCAGATATGAAGCTGGTTGTAGGGAAAGTAGGGGTAGTTATGGATGAAGGTGACGTTGTTATGAGTGTGGATGTTGAAGGTGTGGAATTCGTGGTTGTTTTATTGATGGAATTCATTGTAGGTGTTGAATCTGTTGTTGTTGTTGTAGTTGTGGTTGTGGGATTCGTTGTAGTTATGTGTGCGGTTGTGGTTTTTGTTGGTGTGAAAGTTGTAGTTAAGGATGTGGCTGTGGGTGTGAATGTTGTATGTGTTGGTGTGAAGGTTGTAGCTGGAGGTGTTGTCGTTGTAGTTGTTGGTGTGAAAGTTGTTGTTACAGGGTTTGTAATTACTGTTGTGAAAGTTGTTTGTATTGGTCCAGGTGTTGTTATAATGGGGGTTTGGGTTTTAGTGGTGGCTGTTGTTGCAGAGGTTTTCCTACTGGTTGTGGAGGTTGCTGTTGGTGGGATGGTCATTGTGGCGCATGTGGTGGTGGCAGTTGATGTATCATCTATAATGTATAGAAAATAATCAACTTGAATGTACATTCTAGCCATAATTGGATGGTATCAAATATTTTACCTGATCAAAATGACAACAAACCAGCAACTTTATAAGATAGTGTCCATGTATTCTTAATCATCGACTTATGCTTTTGAAATAATAGTATATCAAACGATGATAAGTGAACCGTTTCCAATAATTGAATACTAACAACCTATATTCTCTGGTTTTGGTTGTAGATAGTCCCCATACATGATGATGTCATAAGTAGTTCCAGATTCTGGATGGCTGTAGTTACCAATGATAGAATTACCAT
>JAVSBT010145982.1:0-14576 GCA_033118115.1 Pharyngocirrus eroticus | reverse complement strand
ACAAATAAGAAATTCCGTCTTGTCGTGGTTGATCTTCAGTTTATTCTCTGTCATCCAGGTACTTATTTCATGAACACATGCTTGAATTCTGCAGAGGGCTGTGTTCTCAGCTACAGAAGATGTTGAAGACAAGGCGAATGGCAAAAATAGTTGGGTATCGTCTGCATACATATGAATAGAAAGCCCATGTTTACGTGCTATATGTGAGATTGGAGCAGAATATATCGTGAAGAACAAAGGACCCAATACTGATCCCTGGGGAACCCCATATTCCAACAATGCTGGTTTAGACGTGCAGTTATTAACACTAACAGATTGCATTCTCTCCGAAACATATGAGGTGCACCAATCTAAAGCAATACCATCCACTCCAATCTGTCTTAGACGGTTTAAAAGTGAACTATGGTCAATGGTGTCGAATGCTGAAGATAGATCTAGCATTACCAAGAAAACACCAGCACGCTTGTCTAAATGCATAAGTATTTCATTTTGGACTCTTAAAAGTGCTGTTTCAACACTGTGGTTTTTACGATAGGCAGACTGAAATGTCTCACAAAGTCCATTTGATCTCATATAGTTTGTCAGTCTACTTGCCACAACTTTCTCAATAAGTTTAGATACATATGTAAGATTTGATACTGGTCGATAGTTTTTGAGAATCTCAGGATCAAGTCCCTTCTTTTTAAGTAGAGGGCAAACAACTGCAAATTTCATATCTTGTGGAAAGCAGCCAGTTGAAAGAGAAAGGTTTACAATGGTTGTTAAGACCGGGGCTAGAGTGTCCACATGAAGCTTCACAAGCCAACTAGGCATTGGATCTAATATGCAGGATTTGGCAGGGGATTTCTTGATCAGATCTGTAATTTCCTTGATGTTTGTCGACTCAAAGCATTCAAGACCTTGGTTGAATGGCATATCAGTCCCTACTTGGTCATATGTTGTAGAATTTGTGTCCAAGTCTCTACGTAATGTAGCTATTTTATCAACATAAAACTTGTTGAATTTCTCTGAGAGTATATTTGAGTTCTCATGAGATGGCAGCACTGTCTTTTCCTGGTTAAATAGTGATTTTACAAGTTTAAAAAGAGACAATACAATACAATCTCTAAAGAACCCCACCCAAAATTAATGAAAAGAACAGACACCCTTGGCGAATATGAATAGTTATTGCAAACAAAACATTCAGCCCATCTCTGTACTCATTCTATTTTTGAAATGGCTTTCTTTGTGTGAGGACATCAAAAAGATAAACAAAACTCCGATCTAGGAAGAACTTCAGGGGTGATGAGGATCTAATTGCTCTTTTTTGATATGCGCTAACAATAGTTCAAAATTACATGTCAATAAAAGATAAAGCTAAATGAGTTCATACTTTGTTGCTTTTAAAAGGACAATCTTAGCTACAGTTTGATATGACTAAAATAATGCTGCGCTTGATTTAAGGAAACCCCAAAAAAGTGAAAAATCATGTTTTGGGCCACGTGGAGATTTTTTAATTTTAAGATATCAAAAAACAAAAACATCATATTTTAGAGCATGTTTTAAGCTTTAATATTGTGTCTCAGAATTGTTATATCCCTTTTCAAAATGAAAATAAGTAAACATTTATGGTATTGCTGATCAAAAAAATGGAACCATCTAAACACTTTTTAAACCATTCTAGAAATAGAATCCAAATACATTGCATTGGCATCATCATCATTTGCATTGGCATTAATGGGTAATTGTGAATACTGGAATGGCTCGTTATAAAAATCCTAAAAAATATCTCATTGCTTATAGTATAGGCTGGAATAAAAAAACTATCATCACCTCAAATAAGCTTAAACCAGGCATAGTTTATATAGTTTGATATCTTTAGAATATGAATTGAAGATAGTGCTAGCTTGGCAAGGAGACAGATATAATTCAATTCAATTTAATTCAGTTTGATTCAGACTCAGTGATCAGGCAAGGTCCTTAGAAAAGTACAAAAGCTGGCTGGGTTCTAGGTCAGAAAGTGAAGCCAACCGGTTAATCATATGACCAACTTACGATGCTCAATACCCAAGTCTATAATTATACTATACTAGACGAAAGATCACATAAACCCCTGTTTACATTGGTCCATTTCGATAGCAAACCATCATATATTTTTGCTGTTATCATTCAAAAAACAGAACAATTGACACCAAATTTCCCACTTCTCAGCATTTTTCAACTTATAATAGTTGAAATGTTGTCTGGTGCAAGAATATAGGTCAACTTTCATTTTAGTGTCAATTGCTCAATTGTCAATTCTTGAAATTTTAATAATATGCATTTCAATTTTTTAGTTGTATAAAGTGGTGAATTAAGGCTCATTGGTGTCCTAAGCACTGACAAAGCTTGACCCCCTCCCCCTCCTTTCCTTACTGACCTGGTCCATTTAAGTTGTCCAGCTATATTTTCAATAAGGAGCACAGGAAAAAAAATAAAAAAATTTGAAGGTCAAAACAAGCACAGCAAGTCGTGCCCAATAGGCGTGGGGTCTGGAGTCTGCCACAATTGACACAGCTTTTAGGGATATCTTTTGTCTCTTAAAGATCTCTTAAATCTTTACATCAATATGAGACAATAGGCTTGGGTTTTGAGGCCTGCATTTTGCAGCCACTTTTGACATAGCTTTTTTTACTATTATAAGAGTTCTATGAAAACATTACATCAATATAAGACTAACAACAGGCTAGGGGTCCTTGCTCTCATTTTAATCATTTGGAAGAATTTAGGACAATGATATTAGGGTACTAAAGTTTACTAGAGTTACAATTACCAGCTTCATATACGTTCTTGGTCAAACCAAATCCACAATTTTATGGTAATATCTATTCAAAAAATCTTCAATCAGCTTTGTGTTAGTGATATTTTAAGAGACAGTGCAATCAAACTTTTCAAGATCTATATATAAGGTCTTTCTTTTATTGCCCTGACCATGTTTTTTTGCCTGCCTACTGTTTTTTTCATGTTATTGAACATCATCAAATTCAACTTTCTAGCAACATTTTTTCATTGAGCAGTCCTTTGAATTTATCAGCTTTGTATGGAAAAACCGAGGCCCCATGTCAAGGCTAACAGCATATGGCATCCTTATATCGCCATGGCCATTATATTCAACATTGAATGCTAGCTTTTGTTATAAAAGAAGAAGAAGGAAAATATGCATCACTGGCCATGTATATATCTGTGCAGTTTATTCAATCTTGGGGACTACATTAAACTATGTAAAACCATCCATGGTTTATAAGCAACAGCAAACACATGTATGAACATGATTTTATTTTATTGAGAAAGTGAATAAGATGAAGGCACTGTTATTTCTTTTACAAAGTAAGTATTCCAATATGTAGGCTATACAGTTTTTAATTGTTTACTTCTTATAATTTCATTTGGTTATTGCATTTCTACAACAAGAACAGCTTAACTTCAAGTTAAGGCTTAAGGTGATTTCAGGATAACAAACTATGTGTATGAGGCTAATCCAATTACTAGATAGCTTAGCTAAGCCACTGACTGACTTCTTTGGTTTTATACAACATTTTCTACCCAAAAAACATTTACAATGGCATTTAATGTAGGCTTGGTGATATGTAACAAAAATGGCCATTGGCACATCCTTAGCCACAGTTTGATGTCACTTAAACTTCTCTGCACTTGGTTTACATACAAAAAAAAACACTTAAAAAAATGTTTTTTATGAATAAAGCTCTTTTCAAAAGAAAGTTGTGGCTGTTTTGAAATGACAAAAGTGAGCTGAAAATTGATAGTTTTCAAAATGGCCTATTTTTTCAGTGACTTTTATCACTTCAAATGGTCATATTGGAAAGGGATATAAAAAATATGACACACTCGATTAAAGCTATAAAAATGCTCTAAGAGATGATGTTTAGATTTTTTGATATCTTAGAATTTTACAAATCTCCATGTAGGCTCAACAATCATTTTTCACTTTTGGTGATTTTTTTGTATGTCAAATCAAGTGTAGAGAAATTTAGTCATTTCAAAATGTGGCTAAGAATGTCCTTTAGCCAATGATATGAACTTTCATAGCTTTATTGAGTGAGTTCCGTGGTGTAGTGGTGAGCATAACTTATCATCAAGCTAGCGTCCAGGGTTCAATCGCCGGCTATGACAATGATTTTTTCATGGCTCTCAAGTTCAGTGAACCAAAAACTGGCTAAATAAATGCATTTGGGGTGTTGTTGCTACTCTATGAGTGATAGCACATAAAAGAACACTTGTCATCGTTCGACGAAGAGCAGCTGCGATAGCGGCGGCGACAGTCTTCTATCTACTTCTGTATGAATGTATATATATAGGAAGGGTGAATGTATGAGGCCCTTTGAAAAATCAGCAAATGTAAGCTGAAAGGTCCACCCTCTTAAAATAAGGCTATTATTATTTATTCTTTATTGGAAATGATGATTTAGGACATAATTATTAGCTAATAATTATGTTGGTTATGACTTTGATTTGTTATATATTACAAGGGTCTCTTTTTTTTTTCTTCTTTCCAGTTTGTTTATTCCTTCAGTATTTAACCTTGGGTAAGCAATATTTTGATATACAATGACTTAAATGTTATTTAAGTTTTAGATTCGCACTGTTTAGAAAGTGTTTGTACTTTTAGTAGTCTAGTAGGATTTTCTGAAATTGTGACATTTGGTGATTTTTTAGGGTAAAGGCATAAGACCAATTTTGTTTTAATGAATACGACCATTAGGGATCAGAAATGCCATTTGCCAATCTGAGGTGTCAAAGTGAATATACCTCACCAAATTTGAGGGGGGTTTGATTTTGATTTGATTTGAATTTATTCAGCAAATGTCATAAGGATACAAAAATAATACAGTATGATAGAAAAAATAATTGACAAAATTTTGGCATTTTTGATAAAAGTTAGGAGTAGGTTATATGCTAAAAGCATGCTGTAATATGCTGGCATAAGTTGTCGGAAGCCGAGTCCAAAATAATATTATGATCATGCTCAACATTTTTCGCCGTATGCCAACGTACAAGATATAGGTTAGGCATACCGTAGTTGCTCGATCTGCCGCCCCTGTCCGAATAGCCGCTGGTGCGAATAAGCGCCCCCCTAATAGACCCCTAAAAAAAATAAGCGCCGGGGGCTCAAATAGCCGCCAGGTAAAAACTTCCGGTTAACCTGTCAGACAGTGCCGCTAATCTGTAGTCTTATTATTATTATAGTACTTAATATTCTAGACTAAAAGTAAGACTTTTAATGCATTGTCCTTGATAAAGATTAATAGCTATGTAATCATAAGATCTATAACAAAAGGGATAAGCTGGGAATATCTTTCAATCAAACAGTGACATTTAAATCAAAAATCATAGTTTATTAATATGGCCTCCGCCGGTAAACGCACACGTTGTAATTCTGAATTGGACGATGACATTGGCAACAAGAAATATAACCGACACAGTTATACTATTGAAGCTAAAGCAGATGTAAAGCAGGGCTAACGGAAAAACGCTCGGAAGTTCCCGTTTTTCATATAAAAGTGTTATGTTTTTGTTTTCTTAGCGTCTCCTAGCAATGTGCGTAAATTTGTAAAATGGTCAGAATTTCCATTATTTTATAGTGATCTTTAAAATAAGCGCCCCTGCTCGAATAAGCACCGGTTCGAATAAGCGCCGGGTCAAAAGGACTCTCGACAAAAATAGCCACCCCGGCGGCAGATTGAGCAACTACGGTACGCTTAAAGTAAGCTAAAACTAAGCTAGAAGTACGCTAGAAGTACGCTAGAGGTAAGCTAGAAGTACGCAAGGTATACATTTAAAACTTTAGAGGTATTTAGGTGGGCATTAAGAGAGCTTTAGTGGCCTGATAGATAGCACACTCGCTTTTCGTGCAAGAGGTCCCCAGTTCGAAACTGGCCAGTTTCAGGTGAAATGTTTTTTCACTAGCTTTCAAGATATGTCATTCGGATGAGACAAAAACCGAGGCCCCATGTCAAAGATAACAGCATCTGGCATGTACAAGACCCTGATAAATGTTGAAAACAATACATTTATCAGATGTTCACTTAACCCAGGTGTAGAAATTGCATCTTGGTTTACCTCCAGACGTATAGACACGTCTTGCCTCTAGATCCGGGTAAATCAGGACTAGAGAGTGAGGTTGACGAGCTGCGCAACTCTTCTTCACTATAATCAAATTCATCACAAGTCATGTCTTCAAAATCAATTCAACTGAATTGGATTGAACTCATGGTCATCCTCGCAAGCGATGGACGAACATTATCATTATAAGGTGTACCGTACAGCTAACCTGATGATAACCTAAGAGTAGCTTACTTCTAACCTATATTTGGCGTTTGTGCAACGCACATTTGCGTAATCTTATGACAGAAGATTGGCACCATAAACTGGCCGTGCATATAATTAGCATAGGTCAAGATTGCTGGCCATATCAATGAGTTTATATAGCTCGTTGGTCACAGGTTGGGCAAAGGTCAAGCACTCTGGCGACACGCTGTCATACATCATAAATACGTTATTGATAGGTTACAAATAGGTTAGACATACGCCAAGTACACATTCAATAAGTTAACTGTTATGCTTATGACTGCTCCAGAATATCGATGTTTTTTTTTTAAAAAATACGCCAAATGTAAGTTCTCTGAAACGTCATTGTGTGACAGGGCCATAATACCTTTATTTTACTTTTTTCCTTTTCAGGTGAAGAGATGGTTTGTGGTGGAAGTAGACTATCAGATTTTGGTGAACTTACATCTCCAAACTTTCCTGACATTTACCGGCCAAGTATGTCATGTGCATTTAAAATTACCACTTACACAGGAAGGCTTCACTTTCAATGTACTGAATTTAGCCTTGAACATTCTATGGGTTGTACAAAAGATGCTTTGCAGGTATTGTAATAACTAAGGCATTTTTTCTGTTATCTATTGAAAGTTTATCAGTCGGATACTTCTATTTCTTGTGTAAACTTCCATATTTTTTCAGGCTAAGAAGCCTTTACTTAGTAATGTGGCTCCAGCAAACATGAGAGTCTAATTTTGTTTTTTATATATGCGAGCATTACATCACAAATAATAATTTTTAATAAAAAATCATGCAATGAAAGTATATATTATAAAGCCAAAAATATATACTTTCATTGCATGATTTTTTATTGAAAATGGTTATTTGTGACATATGCTCGTGTATATAAAAAACAAAATGAGACCCTCATCCCCCCTTAATGACAGTGTTCTTGTGACATTGATAACCATAATTAGATATAAGTGATGATGTTGCTTATACAACTCTTTGGGGGGAAGATTTTTTTTACATAAAAAACATGGGCAATTAAGTTGTAGCGATAGATATTTTGAAGCCAAAATGTAGGCAATATCTTTATTGTGGAAATTGTAATACAACAGATGAGTTAGAATTATTGTGATATCACCCATGACTTTTCCTGAAGAGTGGTGTTGAGTCTTTAGTATACCCTTTTAATTTATTTGGTAGAAAATTTCTGATCATTTACTTTTTTCCCTCTTGTTGCATATATTTAGATTATTGACCCAGAGAGTAAAAAGGTTTTACATACATTTTGTGGAAGTATAAACAACCTTAGGTTTACAAGTACAACCGATGCTGCAATCATAAAGCTTATCACAGACAAATCAGGAGAAAGAGAAGGATTTAATTGTTCTTGGGAAGGTATATATTGTGATCTTTTTTTGAAATCCAAATCCATTGAAATTGGTTTTGATAAGATTGAAATATTCCAAATTGTAACCAAGGTGGAGAGAGGGAAGGGTATGTGTAAGAAGTTTTACTTTTACTAACTAATTTGAATTCCAAATGAAAATGAGATTCAAAGCAGAATTGAAGACGCAAAAAAGTCAAAAGCCTCTTATGATGTATTCAAATTTCCCAACCTCATGCTAATTCTCAATTAGATAATCCTAAATCCTTGGGAAAAAAACATTTTTTTTGAAAATGAGAGAGACAACAGCAATTTTATTTTTTTCAGAATTCTCAGGCATTATTAATGGATACCCTAATCCAAAAGACGTAGTTTTTACGATGCTGTTTTAATGTGAATAAATTCCGTCTATACATAATGTATTTCTATTTTTTTTTTCAAAAAGCAATTAGGGCAATTTGAAGTGGTAACAGTTACCTGAAAATTCACAAGTTTACAACAGGGCTAATTTTTGGAGTGAAACTTTTTTTAATGATATAACATGTGTGTTTGTTCTTGTTATGATAATTTTCAGAGTGACCCTTCTTCCTTTAGAACCAAATGGTTGTCATTTTCTTCATATAATATTTTTTTTCAGCTCTACAGGCAACTGCCAGAAGTGACACAACAAAAGGTAATTTTCTTTCAATATTAATTTTTCACTGTTCACTGTTTGATTGAAAGTTATTCCCGCCTTAATTATCCCCTTTGTTATAGATCTTGTGATTACATAGCTGTTAAGACAATGCATTAAACGTTTTAGTCTAGAATATTCAGTACTATAAGACTACACTGTCTACAGTACAGGTTAGGGGCGGAAGTTGTTACCAGGGGGCTATTCAGGCACCCCGGTGCTACAGGGGTAGTTTGAAGGGTTAACAGATTCAGAAGTTTTTACTACAGCTGATTGATATGATGGCTATTATGTTGAATAAAAAAATATACATTCGATTTTTGTCTGGTTTAATATTAATACCGGTATTAATAATATGTATAGTTTTGAGAGTGACCTTTCTTCCATTACAGCTAAATTGTTGTCATTTTTATTACATTTTATTTCAGCTGTGCAGACAACTATCAGAAGTGACACGACAAATGGTATTTTTCTTTCAATATTTCAGTAGTTGGGTAAAAATGAATTGTTCAAACAAGAGAGAAATAACTTTTTTATCATCAATAATCACAATATAATATGCATTTGAGGGAATAAGGAATATCTATTGATATGTACAGTTTATAATTGTGATTGTGATTATCTTTATTCTCATCTTTTGCAACCATTTAGATTGGATTACAACATGATCAACCAAATCAATATTTAAAATATTTGGCTGAAGCATTCTTATATGATATCATTTAAATTTTCAAAAATATTCACTTCCTAGCATTATCTCTTAATGAAATTATCAGTGATGCCCTGAGAACACACAAGCACCCCCCCCCCTCCCAAAATTGCCCATATAATGACATTAAATTGAGATATATAGATACATAGATAAGGATACATAATAAGCAATAAACAATTTATGATCTCTTATCCAATCCTTCTTTTTAGATAATTCAACAACACAATGGAAGGATATTATGAAAATTGTAGCTGCGCCACTTGCATTCCTTTTTCTTTGTGGTAGTGGTGGTGCTGGATATGCTGGATGTAGGTTCATTTTTGGTTGTTTAATTTTTTGAAAAAAAACCAAACATGATGCAAAGTGAGCAGAGACAAACCTTTCCAATGAATTACAAAGTTTCTTTCTAGTCAAAGAACTTTTAAAGTCAATAAGAACTTTTAAAGTCAATACTGCTCAAAAATTGAAATGTAAAATATCTGTTTGTAAATAAATTGTTCACAAAAAGTTTCATACATATCAATATTAATCTGATTTAGGACTGGTGTTTGTGACTGTAAGCACATAGTGGTCCATATTTATTCTTCCAGCCCTGGACATTACTTTTATTTTTTTAATTCATTTTTATTCATAAAATGTCTAGATATTTTCATATTGCCACAAAAATATCACCCTTCCCTGAAAGAGGTTGCTTGATGAGGTCACAACATCCAAGTCACATGTGATAAATGAATTCACTTATTGGATAAACATCAACTCATTTGCATATCAACAGAGGACAATATTGATAAAATACCAAGCAAGGTTAAAAAATTGCAATGTTGAAATCTTTGTTTATTATATAATATGGAGATATGTATGTTTGTCTTTCGGTAGTTACAAAGTATAAAATTCATCCTAAAAGTAATTAGTCAGGCTGAAATCATACCTCTATTCTAACACTCCTACCTATTTCATTTCTTAATGAACTTCCCACCAACAAAAGTATCATATATCATTCAGGGCCTCCTTTAATGTCACTCAAGTTTCGTTGTACACAATTTAAATAAATACATGTAAAAATAACCCCAAAAATCGAATAACAGGTTTCTTTTTTAAAAGTTAGATTAATTCCGAAATTGTTAAATGTATCAAAAGATATAATCTTTTTAGAGGATGATCACACCTTTGTTTTTGTGTCCTTAAAATCTCTATATTTTTTTCTATCAAAAGTTATGCTTGTTAAGAATAAGGTTAACAATGGCAGTGGTTATACACACACACCTCTCATATTGGTTTAAACTGATTTAAACCCTCTTCTTCTCAAAGAAAAGGTGTGTCTAGAAGCAAATTGAAACCAAATATAAGTCATCCAGAGTGGTTTGAAAAAACCTGGTTTATATCAATTTAAATCGATTCAAAAAGATGTGTCTAACCACAGCCAATATCTTTCAAACTGTCAGATACTTCATTTTAAACCAATGGTATGTAATCCAAATAGGCAGCAAGGTCTCAAAACTCAAAAACCATATCTATAATATTGAGTATGGTATTCAAATGAGCTGATGACACCATAACAACCTCTTTTTATGTCCTAGAAAAGTTGCATAAAGGTATTTTGGGGAAATAGTTTCCCATTTTTAGAGTAAGAGGGGCTGTGAGTCCATCAGGATAGGAATTTTCATTAGTATAAAATATGAACCCATAAAATCCTTGTATGGTCACATACAGACACCAAGGGTGGTGTGCATTTGGACTTGGACCTTCAACCATAACAGGTAACGGTTCTTATGTAGTAACATCTAAACATCATTCACTAGGATGCTCTCACAAAGATTTTTAGCCATCATGGTGGCCATTGTAAAACTTTGACTGGTTTGTAAAAAGAATTATGCTGTGAATCAGCAAAGGTCCAAGTCCTATATGTGACTTACCCCATTCAATGATGTTTTTGGGGGGCACTCCTTTGATATGCAAGGACAGAGTTTATGTCCCCAATTATCACTTGCAATAAAATGTAATGCTATGAAAGTACATATCTTTGGCTTAAAGACATCCCCTGCCGCAGTGTGATATTACTTAAATTTCTCTGCATTTGATTTAACTTATAGTAAAACACAAAAAAATGAAAAATTGAACAAATTTTTTTTCAAGCCACATGGATTATTTGTTCTTTTGACTAATTTTCAAAAGATTTAATCTTACAAATAAAACATTAGAACTAGATAACCTATGAACTTACATGTTATTCTATCTATCTTTTTAATGATTATATCATTTTGACTTCAGTGCAATTATTTCTTTGATTTTTATCAACGATTTTATTGTATTGGCACTGTTCAAACTTTTAAGAGTATAGACATCTCACAGTCAAAGCTATTTTGGGCATTTAAATCCTATATACCATACATGTATGTCTCAGATTTAATTTTGCAAAATTAAATCTGAGACATCATATTAAAGAAGAACTTCCAATATATTAAAATACTCAATAAACAGCATTTTCCAACTTAGAAGCATATATTGAAGCTACACTGTTGATGAAAAAAATTAATAAAACAATTCTAATACTTTTTAGATCGATTTTTTAATTTTCGTAGTGTAACCTCTCCCCTCGTACTATAGCGTCAAATGACGACATAAATGAACACTTGTTCATTTATGTCGTCATTTGACGCTATCAAAACGAGGGGGTTGTCATAAGTATTCCTTTTTGTTCTGATAAGCTTAAAGTTCGTGTAATACAAAATTGTCCAAAACGGTGTAGTGGTTACACTGTGTGGTTGTCACTGTGGTGGCCTGGGTACTAATCCTGGAGCAGTCTAAATTTTTTTACCATTTTTAAATTATCCCACAATTTGGATTTCCGTGAAAAAAAAATTGTTCCCCAATGACTTTGTAGATAACAAACATTAAACCAAACATTAAAATAATGATGTTAGATATATTGGAAGTTCTACTTTAAAGCTACAAACATGCTCCAAAAGATGATGTTTTTGCTTTTGTAATATCTTGAAATTTAAAAATCTCCATGTGGCATAAAAAATGAACAAAAAACCTTTTTAAAAGAGCAGAGAAATTTTAGTCATATCAAACTGTGGCTGAGGATGTCCCTAAGCCCAAAATGTAAACTTTTATAGCTTTATTTTTTATTGAAAATTATAATTCTGGACATATGTTCGTCCATTAATTTAAAAAAAAGCAATTAGACCCTCACACCCCTAGTGGTTGTCTGTACAGAGAAAATTCCATTTTGTTCCTATCTGTTATCTCTTGCACTATAACCTCTTTGGTAATAATGAAAACAATAAAACATCTCATGAAAAACCCTCTTCTATCTGGAAAGAGGCTACATGATTATTATGATTATTGTTTCAGATAGACAATACACCAAAAACGAAGTCAATTGTTGTTCCAAAGTAAGTTCCATATGTAAGTATCTTTATGTACAAAAAAAATATGCCATGTTGCTATCTCCTGAAAAAGGGATTTATAATATAAATACACTTGATCAGAAATGATAAATATCCCTAAATTTGTGTGGGTTGGATAACTAATACTATACTATACAGGATGTGTCAAAAAGGGGGAATGCAAAATCTTTAAATTTCTATAGACTTTTTATGTTGTATATGCCTTAATTAGCTAGATCGGTAATACACCAAGCGCGATGGGCATAGGCTTCTCATAAGTTACTCATACTTTGGGCATATGATGGCTATACGCTGTCATGAATTTTAAGTAAATTATTCATAGGTTAGACCTAAGGTTGCCCTGTCACACAATAAAGTATGTCCCAAAGTTTAAGGATTTTTACCAACACGCTGGCGTACGTTGACATAAGTTTGGAGTATACGTTTAAAAGCTGTAATACGCTGGCATAAGTTGTCATAAGCCGAGGCCAAAATAAATTTTTGAGCATGCTTAAAAAATTTCCCTGTATGCCGACATCCAAGATATAGGTCAGGCATAAGCTTAAAGTAAGCTAAAACTACGCTACAAGTACGCTAGAGGTAGGCTAGTAGTATGAAAGGTATACTTTTACGTATACGTTAGAGGTATTTAGGTGGGCATTAAGGTGTACAGTACAGCTTACCTATTGATAACCTACAAGTTCCAACTTACTTCTAACCTATATCTGGCGTAATCTTATGACAGAAGATATTGACCATTAAGCACGTGATAGTTGGACATGCGCCATGCGGGCTGTGCATATGATTAGCATAGGTCAAGATTGCTGGCCATATCAAATGGATGTTATTTTTGCTTATGCCGACGTTTTTTTTGAAAAATTAATACGTTATAGTGTGACAGGGCTATTAGAACAATGTAAAAAATTGACCTTGTAGATCTTGCTTCAGTGAGGGTAAAGCTATTGCATGTGCCAAAGAGAGTGGAAAACTAGAGTATGGCGTGCCATGTCAGAAAACTGATATTTAGCGCCATATCTATATATCTTGAATAATTCAACAACACATTCGGTGCAAAGAAAGAATACAATGGTAGATCTGAACATAATGTGACAACAATACTTTTTGAGAGCTTTAGTAGCCTGATGGATAGCACACTCACTTGTCGTGCAAGAGGTCACGGGTTCGAAACCGGGCAGTTTCAAGAGAAATATTTTTTCACTGGCTTTCAAGATATGTCATTCGGATGAGACCGAGGCCCCATGTCAAAGAAAACAGCATCTGGCATGTAAAAGTACCAGATAACATTGAAAACAATGCATTGTCTGCAAAGCGTATTCTGAGTTGGAAACTAGCGGTGGCGAAGGACTGTAAGGTCCGACATGTGATCTGAGATATGGTTAACCCAGGAATATAAAGAGCGCACATCTGTCTATATTATATTTGTATATATCTTGTAAAGTCCTGTGAGCACCAAGTGAAATGGGACTCTAAACCTACACATTTTTTTTTCATTTATTTTGGAGACAACCTGTACATGTATTTGCTAACAATCCTATTTGTTAATTGTATACAAGGTGAGACCAATATGACAAGATCAATATATTAATATTACAAGATAAGTTTTGAAGTACACCACATCACAAAAAATCAGAAAAGGGGATGAATTAAGGGAGATGGGTTGTGCTTTATCAAAAACAAGATGACTGATAGTTTACATGATATCATCACTCTGTGCTAAAGAATTAATAAATTCAAGTTTTGAAAAAGGTGCCAATGAAACAAAAACTGTCCTTAATTTATATAGAAGAAGAAAATTAACACATGAAAATGCCTTTACTCATATGTTTTCTCTTTTGATTTTGTGTAGTTGGTAAAAAATCTCCTGGAAACAGGTAAGTGTTTTATAATCTATTTACGAAACTGATCATATCCTGATTTCAAACATGCAGTCTACAAGCTTAATGCTTAACCAAAATATCAGATAACATGTTTATGCATAGGAAAACTGGTATCTCATACCGATCAAATGTCATTAAGGGGGCGAAACAGGTTCAACTCTGTTACCAACAATTTGAGTTTGGAGCTCATTTGCTACTCTATACACAT
>JAVSBT010145871.1:0-14576 GCA_033118115.1 Pharyngocirrus eroticus | reverse complement strand
GTGAGTGAGTGAGTGAGTGAGTGAGTGAGTGAGTGAGTGAGTGAGTGAGTGAGTGAGTGAGTGAGTGAGTAAGTAAGTAAGAAAGTAAGTTAGTAAGTAAGTAAGTAAGTAAGTGAGTGGGTAAGTAAGTGAATAATTGAATAAATAAATGGATTAGGCAGGTTTTTATTTTAAATATAAGGGGGGAAAATAAAAATAAAAATATTTTTTGATGATCCTGAGCTTGGTGTCCCTTTCCACGAGTCTTTAAATTATTTTCTAAGTTTTATTTGAGAGTTGGGTCGGAATATGGAATTTGAATATAATTATTTAAAATCCAAATTATTTTTGTTTTCCATTTTGGCACTTGACAGGGGTGGCATTGTTTGAAAAACATAAAAATATAAAAACTCCTGCCTTATTGATAATAATATTTATTGTACTTACTTATTTAAATAAGTTAGTGCATACATGTAATAAATATGTAGATAGATTAAATATAAATAAATAAATGATAAATGCATGAATATTTTAATATAGATAGATAAATCAATAAATAATTAATCAATCAATTCATGAATTACTACTTGAATAGAATAAATTAATGATTAATTGATGAGTAAATGGGTAAGTAAATAAACAGATAAATAGCCCAAATGAAAGTATAAAATCTCTTTATGCAAAGTAAATATGTACATGCCGTACAGAAATATGACATAATTTGTGTGGGTAATTTAAAAACACCATTATATTCAACCAATCTTTTGAGATGAACACAATTATTTCATTTTTAACTCTCTCCTTTCTTTTCACATCTAGAAAAGCTACTGGCCAAGGGGACGAGTTCTTGGTGGAAGCAGTCAATTGAATTGGATGGTTTATACCAGGGGAAATCGAAATGATTATGAACATTGGGCTAATGATATGGGATGTAAAGGTTGGAGTTATGAGGATGTGCTTCCATATTTTTTGAAATCGGAAGGAAATACTGATAAGACTCTTGTAAAAAATGGTAACTTTGCCAAATTTTCTTTCTTTAATGATATCAGTTTCTTTTCTTTTGATTTTTTTAAACCCCATTAGTAATAAGTATCTGAGTTTTATGTGCTATTCCAGGCAAAATCATTTAATTTTCAATTCTGATGACTTATGATTAATCATTGTTATCTACTTGTAGTCATATCTGTTTGTAAGTCATTATAAAATAAGATAAAATTGTACCAATTTAGATAGATGGCATCTTAATGAAACAGTTTTTGTATTTTTTATAATCGTTTTACAAATTCAATTTGTTGGTAATTTATCTACAACTTATACCATTATGGTTTTATCAGCCTGGTTTTATTATTCCACAAGTTAATATCATTGCCTGGTATTCAATGAATGTTCAATTTGAGTTGATCTGATTTTAATAATATTCCATAATTTCCAGGTTATCACAATGATAGTGGTCCTTTGGGTGTTACAACACAAGACCATTCATACACAGAATTAACAAAGGCAATTATAGAAGCAGAAGTAGAAGTTGGAGCAGAACACAGAGATTACAATGGGCCAATACAAGAAGGTAATAAAATGACACAGAACTGTTTAGGGTATGTGTCCATCAACATCAATGATTCAAATCATGCTTTATGTTTAAAACAAAATGTAGGTAAAGAATAGAACATGGGTTTCTGATGATACTGTGTTTTTCTATCGAGATTAATTCCGTAAAGGTTTAAAACACTGATTATTTAATCTCTATCAAATTTGTCTTCATCGAATTGTCCTCATTATTTTGTATAGCATATTGAAGTGAAATGTATTGAATATAATAATTAATATGCCTATCATGCCCTTTTTCATAACTACAATACAATAATAGTATGTACACCACTGGTGATCAATGTACTAATAGGCGCTTGGGTTATTATTATTATTATTAATAATACAGGTAGTGTACATCACACACAGTTTACCATAAAAAATGGCCAGAGGATGAGTACAGCTAGGGCCTTCTTGAGACCAGCAATGTCAAGGTCAAATCTTCATGTTGCTACACTGGCTCATGTTACAAAGGTTGGTCAAATAAATCTAAAAGTATACCTATGATTAAATTTTCCCTAATTGCGCAAATAACTCTTACCTATATGTCATAGCGATATAAAATTAATCTTTTTAACATTCCCTGCATGTATTAACTACCTACATTTATATACTTTAATATTTTACATCAGATTTTGATTGAAAAGAAAAAAGCTGTTGGAGTAGAATTCATCCGCAATGGTGTCACACAGCAAGTGAAAGCCAAAAAAGAAGTGATTTTATCTGCTGGGTCAATTGGGTCACCACAGATATTAATGTTATCTGGTATTGGACCAAAGAAACATCTTGAGGATTTAAAGGTAGATGTACAGTAGTGCAGAAGATTTTTCAAATGACAGGATCTAAACAAGCTATAGTTGCAGGATCTTTGGTAGAGGAAATGCTAACCAGACAACATTTATTTGTATTCATATACATTAAAAACTCAGTGATATATGGATTTTACCACTATTCCTAAGACACAAAGTTCCAAAGTTCATGTACTTGTCATTTTCATAGCTTAGTTGTTTTAATGTGTATATCATCAGAACAATCCATTCATGTATATATTTTTCAATGTTTTAGATTCCTGTAGAAATTGATCTACCTGTTGGAAATAATCTCAAAGACCATATAATGACAGTGGATGTGGTATACACAATGGACAAACCAATTGGTGTGGATTTTGTAAACTTAAATTCATTGGGAACACAAATGGAATATAAAATCCTCGGAACAGGTTATTAATCCATTAGTAATCAAATCTAGAGAATGTAATGAATCAATAGGGACAGTTATCTATTTCATTGACGAAAATATGTTGTACACTGTCACTGTTATATATAAGTTGTTTTCTTCCAGGGCCCCTAAGCCATCCTGCAACTTCTGTTCAATCTTGGTTTAAGACAAAAAATCAAGCTAAAGAAAGCAACACGCCAGGAATACAGCTCACATCAGGAGAGATGTTGTTAGGCACTCATCCAGATTTGTTGGCAGATTTTCAAAAGTTTTTAAGCACACAGAAAGATGTAAGATTAAGAAATATATACAAATAAGAGAAATGTTAATAATAGGAATATTTATCAAATTTTACTTAGCATGTGTCATTTGTGTATATTAGAGATTAAAAGTGGTTATATTAGCAGTGAGATATTTGTAATTTGCTTTTGGTACCTTCCATGGCTATGTGTTATATTATAAGTATCATCAAAATAACCCCAACCTAAACAACTGTAACTAATTATTTCAGGCCTATGAAGAACTGCATGGGAACAGAGTTGGGAAATATGGCTTTTTGTTCCTTGTGATATTGCAGCACCCAAAGAGTACAGGAACCATAAGACTCAGAAGCAAAAATCCCCTTCAGCACCCCATTATTGATCCTGATTATCTCTCAGTGAAAGAAGACATAGATGTACTTGTTGATGGTGAGTAGAATTTGTCTCAGCTCTGGCCTCTCATCATTCAAGAACATATTGCCTGACAGAATCATTGCATAATTTTTTTCTTTTCAAAATGGGATAAAATTTAAATTTCAGGACATGAAATCGTAGCTAGTTTAGAAAACACCAAAGCTTTCCAGAAAATTGGTGCTAAATTGGAGAGAAAAAAACATCCTGCATGTACCAAACACACATTTGGAACAAGACCTTATTGGGAATGCCTATCCAGGCATAATACTATAACTGATTTTCATCCCATTGGAACTTGTAAAATGGGTCCAGCCACTGATCCAACAACAGTAGTTGATACTGAGCTAAGGTAAATAGAACATCTTAAAGATCTGAAGTATGATAAAAAAGTAAGACCTATGATTTGTTTTCAAGAGTCATTTTTCTTTGTTTATCAGCATATGGGTGCTATCCTAGAACCTATCACCTGAAGCCTGGGGGGCCAAAGATTTTCAATGTTGCTCTCCTACCCTAATATTATTCATTAATGCCTGATGATACCGCTTTGGCGAAATGTTGGATAATAAATACAATTATTGCCTAAAGGTGTTGTAGTTAACAACGAAAATTTGCAGATAAATTCAAAAATGAACCTATTCAGAGTAGCTTTTGTGTTTCTTAATGTCAAATTGTCTGCTGGTACTGGTATTGAAGACAATAAAACTTATCTGAATGGTAACGTAACCAATTTAACTACCCTATTTGTTAGTACTATACGTAAGAGGGTGTAAATGGACCTGATTGAACTTACTAATGTTTGCATAAAAGAAGTGCTATACATACATGTATAATGAACTAATAAATTAAGTATTACTTCTCTTTTCCTAGGGTGAAAGGTATTGCTGGTTTGAGGGTAGTAGATGCTTCCATTATGCCAGATCTCACCACTGGGAATACCAATGCTCCTACCATTATGATAGCTGAGAAAGGAGCAGATCTAATTCGAGGAAAAGTAACTGTAAAACCTGCTAAAGTTTTGCAAAACTAATCTCCATTATACGACTTGTAAATGTCACACACCTGTAGTAGATTCAATGCATCATTTTTTGAAACAACAGAACAGAACATATTAGTCTTGGAGTCTAAAAACATTGATCTAGTTCTGTATCCACTTATATAATTCATTGAAAGATTTCAAGTGGCAGATTTTTTTTTCTCATTAATTAGCTTGTTTTATCTAGAAGTTTATTCATTGCTTTCCTACCATACCCTGGTTGCTGTTCTTTTCAATTCTATTGTAAATGGAAATCTTTGAGTGAGAGACTGATAAACATTGGGTAAAACTTTTGCTACAAGTGTTCATTCGTTAACATGCCATGGGAATAGAATCCATGATACGGCTCCTACATCCTGTAACCACTGGATAGAGAAACAAGCAAGATATTTCTGATACATCTGACTGAGCTGAAGCTCACTTTTGACTAGCCAGAAATCCTGCCCCAAGCTGAATTTGGACCCATGTCAAGTTTGTCTGGCCACAGTTGTTTTAAACACATTGTGACTGTAACTTACAGTGTAAGTAAGGGTAAAATCAAATCAGGGCCAGTTAAATGTCTGCTACAGGCAAATTTAATTGAAAGTGGACTCCATGCAAGAGAGTAAAATAAAAATTATATATTTACTTACAAGGTTGAAATAAAATTTCGTTCTCTTACTTGGTCGTTTGAATTTATTTCATTTTTGTTACTTTGAAGCAAAAGAAAGAATATTTTCGATGCATATTCCCTAATTAGAACATTTTTCGAAAATAAATGAATGACAAAAATAACACTGACATTTGATTATGTGTATTCTGAAAAAATTTGATATGTTTCACAAATATACGTTTTCATATAATTATAAAGTAATATTTGATCACATGTTTGTATGATTTTTCTGAAGTTAAATGTTCATAAGCTAGGCTTACATGACTATTACCTCTTACTACATGCTCCTATATTTCAGAAGATAACAGGTAATTATAAACAGAAACATTCAGGGATGAAATTATTATGATTTTGAAGCTAAAAAAATGCTCTAAATTTAGATTATTTTCTCATTTTAATATCTTTAAGGAGTTATTCAAACATGTCAATTCTTTAGATATTTCTTTTACTTTGTACAAAAGAAAATGACCTTTCATTGATGTAAAAATGCACATAATGGAGTGCTAAAAAAAAACCTATACTTTTACTGGTCAAAAATGTGTATTGAAGTAGCAGACGAGCTTCAATAAAAAAAATACCCAAATTGTTTGTTACATATTTCACTGCTTTAATGATATCATTATCAGTGCCTACATTGACCCTCTCATACTACAAACAAGTGAGCAGTTTTAATCAATTTAGTATTGTGGTCTTAGTTGCAGACAGTATCAAGGTCTAGAAGGGATAGCAATAATAACTTGCAACCTATAGAAAGAGTATTTAATATAAAGTATAAAGATGGGGTACTTTAAAACTGGATTAATTGCCATTTTTGTGGCTTTAGTTTATAGCTGGTTCAATGGAGTACAAGAAGTGAGCATAATTGCAGAGACACTAAATAAAGATTATGACTATATTATAGGTAAGAAAAACATAATCCTTCTCACAAATGGCCAAAGAAATTATCCTTTGAACATTGTCTGATTACAGGCCTACTATAATCTTGAAAAAAAGACAAATACACTTTTGACTTAGATTCTCATTTCATGACGGATGCCCAAGCATCATATATCAACACCCTCTCCCTAACCACTTGCCCTAAAACATTTTACTTTAACCCCTGAAATTCTTATTTCAAAACCCACATGTAATGCAATAAACGTGAGCTCATCATGTTTTATTTAAGTATTTTTTATTTGCTTCAAGTTCCATCATCATCATCTTTTAGGAAACTTTAATAACCAGGTTTTTAAATCAACTTTTTTCAAGCTTCTTTTTACACCCTAGAAATTAAGTTTACTTTCAGCCTATACTATAAATTATACTGTACATGGTATCACATATTTTTAAATTGCATTATAATGATCCAAAAAAACCAATCATGAAATATAATATGAATTAACTTAACCCTAAAAAATATTTAGCCTTGTTAAGAAATCACAATTTCATTAAATTTAACAAAAACCTTAGAATTGAACACAATGCTTTAATCTTGTCGTTTCAAGTTGGTGCTGGATCAGCAGGCTGTGTCTTGGCAAACAGACTTTCTGAAGACTCAGAGCATACAGTCTTACTTCTAGAGGCAGGGGATGATGACACAAAGTTTCCACCCTTTTCTGTACCAGCTGCACAAATGCTAG
Source organism: Pharyngocirrus eroticus (assembly GCA_033118115.1). Classification (NCBI taxonomy): domain Eukaryota; kingdom Metazoa; phylum Annelida; class Polychaeta; family Saccocirridae; genus Pharyngocirrus; species Pharyngocirrus eroticus. The sequence goes on along the minus strand of JAVSBT010145871.1, from coordinate 7,814 downwards.
CAATAAAAACAAGTTATGATTGGGAGTACTATACAGAACCACAAAAGCATGCTTGTCAGTCCCTTGAAGGAAAGGTAAGTTTGTGTTATACTAATTTATTTCTGTGATCCAAACATTCTTTTGGAATAACCAGTGGTAATGATTTTATAACGAACAATAAATAAGTTCCAGCAATAACGTGTGGTTTGGAACCTCTATTACTGTATCTTGAATGAAGAAAGGGTTTCTGGAAAAAATAAAAATAAATCTGATATGCATGGAAGTCAAATCTAATCTTATAAACGCAATTTAGTTTTTTTCATGAATCTACATAATCATAAAGCATTGAATTGAAGCTTATTTTAACCTATAAAACAAAATAGATAAAGTTGCCTTCTAAGATATAACATAAATATTACATTTTGACCTTTTATGTTGCACACATCTTTAAACATTTGATGACTCAGATAAATTACTTCTTTCCATATCTAGAGAAGCTACTGGCCAAGAGGAAAGGTTCTGGGTGGTACTAGTCAACTGAATTGGATGATCTATGTGAGAGGAAGTCCAAATGATTATGAACATTGGGCTAATGATATGGGATGTAAAGGCTGGAGTTATAAGGACGTTCTCCCATACTTTTTAAAATCTGAAGGAAATACTGACAAGACTCTTGTAGAAAAAGGTCGATATCATATGTAATTCCATACTTTTAAATTATTTTCTGCAGCTGTTAGATAAAATCTGAGGATCTGAATTACTTTCTAGAAAATGACATCTATCATAGTAGCAAATATGTTATTGGTTCCAAGATCCATATGTAGAAAAAGTGAATCAACTTTGGAACAGTGTTTTTTTAAGAGATAATTTCTTACCTCAAAAAACGACGTTTCTGCCTTCACTAAAGGCCTTGATCACATGAATGATCCTTATTGTTTTATTAGCCGCTCAGGAAGTTCCTGAAGTGAAGGCAGAAACGTCGTTTTTGAGGTAAGAAATTATCTCTTAAAAAAACCTGTTCCAAAGTTGATTAACTTTTTCCAGAGACATCTATCATGTGAGAAAACAGATGTTCATCTCTTTTAAAGTAAACCAATAGGTCCAGTTCATTTCATTCTGGCAATAATCCATCTTATTCAGGTTATCACAATGATAGTGGTCCTTTGGGTGTTACAACACAAGACCATACATACACAGAATTAACAAAGGCAATTATAGAAGCAGAAATGGAAGTTGGAGCAGAACACAGAGATTACAATGGGCCAATACAAGAAGGTAATAAAATGACACAGAGTATGTGTTTGATAATCAGATATAATTCAAACTCAAATTGTTGGTACAACTAGCTACAAGAGTTTAATCTGTTTTGCTACCTTAGGAGACATTAATCATTATATTGGTACATTCCTTGAAAAGGTCAAATAAATATATCAAAAAATCATCATAAGGGTATTCAACCTATCCTGCAATAAATGACTAAAAAGATCTGTCCACTTTGGTGGATTCTTAAGAAAACCCATCCAATGGTTCTTCCTCAAAAAATATCCAATACATTATACAAGTAATGCAGTATAGGTTTCATGCCCTGATTATATTGATACTTATCAATGTTGTCTTCATAAAATATTCATCTCTTATCATCATCATAATTTTCTGTGTGATTTGTAATTTGAAATCTTGCTAAAACACATAATGACATGCAAATTTAAAATACAGGTAGTGTACATCACACGCAACTTACCATAAAAAATGGAGAAAGGATGAGCACAGCCAAAGCCTTCTTGAGACCAGCAATGTCAAGGTCAAATCTTCATGTTGCTACAATTGCTCATGTTACAAAGGTGGGTAAAAATATCCAAAAACATATTATTTATTGTATAAATCATGAAATTATTTCAAGTTTTAATATACTACTTTCTTCTGCTGAAATATATTTAGAATCCTACGTAGCAGCCTTTGTCCAATATTAACATTTGTAAATGCAATAAACAGTAGAAGGAAAGTCCACTGTCCTGTATTGGACACAAACAATCAAAATCTTGTGGTCCATAATTATGAAACAATGACTGTCTCCATAGTCTACAAAGATCGTACACTTTTCATATACATATATGTACAAGAGGACAGGTATAATGGCATAAAAATATTAAATTTACTTACCATTTTGAACATGTATTGCTATATTTTACTTAAGGTTTTGATTGAAAAGAAAAAAGCTGTTGGAGTAGAATTCATCCGTAATGGTATCACACAGCAAGTGAAAGCCAAAAAAGAAGTGATTTTATCTGCTGGGGTCATTGGGTCACCACAGATATTAATGTTATCTGGTATTGGACCAAAGAAACATCTTGAGGATTTAAAGGTAGGTGTATATTTTAGTGCTGAGGAAGCACAATTAATGTAATACTTTAGCTGCGTTAAGCTGGATTCTGCAATAATGATAGCTTAATTCATTTTTGCTACTTTTAAGTTGGATTTTAGTTTTAAACCAAACACTTTGGAAGATGTAAAAAGACAAAGTAGAATGCCCTCATCTTTACCCCGTTTCCCAGGGCACAAGTTTTCCAGTACTTGTCAATTTCACAACCTTGGTTGTTTTATTATGTATATCATCAGAACAAGCCTTTTATTTCATGCCACTGCCTTTATAGGTTATATATTTTTTGATGTTTTAGATTCCTGTACAAATGGATCTACCTGTTGGAAATAATCTCAAAGACCATTTGATGACAACTGATGTAACTTTCATCACTGACAAACAAATGGGTATGGATTTTGTGAACTTATATTCACTGAGATCTCAACTGGAATATAAAATCCATGGAACAGGTAATAATAAATTAATCTAAGTATTAGTGATGTTTTATAGCAAAATTAAACTCAATCACATAGCTGCTTTAAGAATATGTTGTATATCATCATTGTCATATACAAGTTGTTCTTTTCTAGGACCCCTAAGCCATCCTTCGGTTTCTGTCAATTACTTTTTAAAGACAAAGAATCAAGCTAAAGAAAGCAAAATGCCAGGAGTTCAACTGTTGGCAGGAGAGATGCTGCTTGGAAGTCATCCACTTTTGTTGTCAACTTTTCGACATTCAGCCAACACCCAGAGAGATGTAAGAAATAATTATAATTTATAATTCAAATACTTATGGCATGTAGAAGCAAAAAAGCCACTGTAGAAATTTTCATTATTTTTTACAAAAGATTAGTCATCAGAACCATGTAGTTAAGATGTGTTATTATGTCTACAAAAAAAGAATTGTAATTTGAGATATATTTCTAGCAGCATTTTAGCAATATAGTTACTACAAGGGGGGGGGGGGTCAAAAAGTTCTCAGACGATCCATATTGATAGGTCGTGGCCACATTGCTAGGGGGGATTCAAAGGGAATTATTTTGATACACTTTCTGGAAAGACAGAAAACGATTACATCAAGCTACTATCAGGGTGTTTTAAATAAACTGAAGACTGGCCAATAAACATCGAGGAAAGCTGCACAAACAGATTCACTGTGACAATGCCCAGCCCCATTCTGCTAAAGGGCTCTGCTCTAAAGATTACGATGGGAAATACTTACAGCACTGATTTAGCACCTTTTGGATTTTTTCTGTTTCTGAAATAAAAAGCTCCCCTTAATACACTCAATTCCAGTCCCTATAAATCAAGCAAAACACAGGTTATAACCTGGTATTAGAGACGACCCTAGCAATTCTGCAAAAAAGGAATTTACCAGCGGAGACAAAGGTTACAAAAGTGTATAGACCATAATGGACCTTATGTAGAAAATGATAATGTTATCCTGAAAAATGAACTTTTAGGCAATTTTTCGAAGAACCTTCTTGACTCACCCTTGTATGTGAATCACAAGTTTACTTCCAGCATTCCAACCCTAGCCTGTGACATTTATTTTAATTGTTTCGCAGTCTTATGTTGTATGTGATATAAATAGTTTTCATCAAAAGAGCTCTCAGATACAAGACTGTCACAAACTATTTCAGGCATATGAAGAACTGCATGGGAACATAGTTGGGAAATATGGCTTCATGTTTGGTGTTATGTTGATGCATCCAAAAAGTACAGGAACCATTAGACTCAGAAGCAAAAACCCCCTTCAGTACCCCATCATTGACCCTAACTATCTCTCAGTGAAAGAAGACTTAGATGTTTTAGTTGATGTTAAGTATAATTTTTCTGGTAGTTTTTTTCGACATAGGTAATATAGAAGAAGACCCCAAAAGACAACAAGATGTAGGTTGTTTTTTTTCTATTTAGATAAGAATATGTAGCAGTAGCATATATACATAATATATAATTTTAGAAGTTATGTAAGTTTGTTTCCATGTCTCAGGGTACCGTTCTGAACTTGTACTAGAACATGTATGTCAAGGATTGAGATAATGAATATTTCTAAAACCCAGTATCCTTATTTTATTAAGAATGTTGTTTCCCAATTTACTGTCTATTACAGGACATGAAGTTGTGGCTAGTTTAGAAAATACCAAAGCTTTCCAGAAAATTGGTGCAAAATTGAGGAGAAAAAAACATCCTGCATGTACCAAGCACACATTTGGGACAAGGACTTATTGGGAATGTCTAGCCAGACATAATACTCTTACTATCTATCATCCCGTTGGAACTTGTAAAATGGGCCCAGCCACTGATCCAACAACAGTAGTTGATACTGAACTAAGGTAAATCAAAGATGGCATAGATTTAAATTCCTCCGAAGGATAGATTTGGGGATTCAAAATGTGTAATAAAGATCTTGGAAAGTTAATGATGAAACAAAATCCTTTCCTATTTGTCAAAGATGATTTTATTGAATTATCAGTGTATGACTGAGGTCAATCCCAAAGGAAATCAAGAGATCCTTAATGCTAAAGCTGTAAGATATATAAATTATATTATAAAGCTGTAACCTTTGACAGATACATTGTGCACAAAAGTGCACTGTGCTGAATAATGAGGACCTTATTTATTGTTCTCATTGCACTATTTGGTGCAGTCTAGGGCTGAGTGCATGAAACTGCTCTAGCAAGTCTTTGATGTTGTTCAAACTATACTTAAAATGTTTTATGATAATCATAATTAACAAATAAATCAATGACCTTTTTTTTCATAGGGTGAAAGGTATTTCTGGTTTGAGGGTAGTAGATGCTTCCATTATGCCTGATATCATCACTGGGAATACCAATGCTCCTACCATTATGATAGCTGAGAAAGGAGCAGATTTAATCCGAGGAAAAGTAACTGTGAAGCCTGCTAAAGTTTTACAAAAGTGATCATTAAAAACAGTATAACATCCTCTTAGTTATGTTTTCGTTCTAATTGAAACTGTAAGACACCACATAAAAGACAATTGTGTGCAAGAACCTTGGAACTTGGACTTTAAAATGGTATCCACTTTAAATCATTCTTTGTAGACTTGAAATAGCACAGATTGGTCAAGTTTTGTGTGACCTTAGTTGTAATTAAGTAGTCACTGTTAATGATTGTATCTAAAATAAAGGTTATATTTAATTTGATGTCTGCAACATGTTAATCTAACTGAAAATAATGCATTAGTCTGAAAACGTTTATACTTTGTAAAGGTGGACACATTTCATGAGATATAAGTAGAATGATAATTTTGCTAAGGGTAGAAATACATCTTTAAGGTCTTTCTTCTAATTATGCTCATCTGAATCTATTTCTTTTTATTATCTTTAAGAAGACTGATGACAAAACTATTGCTATCTAAATCGAACATTTCAAAAACTAATCTGGATGTGAATGTTTCTATGTTAAATGTCATTTTGATTGATGATAAGGATACTTTTAGGGTAGACTGTTAACCTGAAGATATCTGTTTCATTTATCAAATTATGAATCATATCTCCAATAACATGTATTTGTGCCTTGATTTTATTGTCAGTCATAAAAGGACATTGACTTTAACAAATAGATGATGATACTTGGTTACTTTCTCTAAAGATAATTTAAACAAATCAAAGAGAGAGGTACACTGCAGAGGGAGATGCCCTCTTTTAACCTGTATCATGCTCTGTAATTGTGCATTATCATTCTTTATTGACATATTTGAATCTATTTACAAACAACATTAAAATGTAACATAATAATTATGAGCTACATGTTTCAGTGATGCAAAAAATGTCAATAAAAACTGGTCGCATAAAATTTTGATTTCAGTTCTTCTGTTGCTCAGAGCTCCTTTGATAATAAATGTTTGCTTTGACTGGAAAGTTTCATTGATTAGGCTACAATTTAAAGTCTTTAGGTTTGTCCCTTCTAACATTTCTAGTATTTTTCCTGGTTGCCTTTAGTGTGTCTTTAATCTTTTGCAAGCCTTCTCCCCTCTGGTAGTAAGAAATACTAACTGCTTTAGATCACTTTACAAATATGAACTTTATGAACTATCTTCTTTAATTCTGAAATGTTGTCTCTTGTCACTGAGACCATGACTTAAAAGTGTGTAGATAAAAAAAAGTAGTTCCAAAAGAGTTTTACTTCGCACAACCTTAAGTCACAAAACAAAAGCCAAACCACATCAACACGTTAGATCTTTCTTAACCTTGTAGATCAGATTTCAAATACAAAAAAGATCTAACCTTGTTAATCAGACTATATCTATCTCACTCTCATACTCATAGGCAACTCTGTAACAAGGGCAAATCCTAGCAGATATTTGTTGCTTTATAACAACTTATAGCCTATAGAAAGATGGGGTACTATAAAACTGGATTAATTGCCATCCTTGTGGCTTTAGTATATAGCTGGTTTAATGCAGTACAAGAAGTGGGCATTATTGCAGAGACACTAAATAAAGATTATGACTACATTGTAGGTAAGAAACACATAATCATACAAGAACAATCATTAAAAAAAAACAGAAAAGGAAAGAACTAAAGAAAATTCATCTAAATATTCCTTCAAACATGTAAAAGGCACAAGCATATGGCATATATACTCTTTATTATCTAAAGCATGAAATATTACATAAGTTCAATGCAAAGAACTGAAATGATATTTGTTACAAAATACATATAGTACTTCAACCAATAGGGGCATTTTTCTCATTTTTTTCTGACACAGCCTATTGTTTGACCAGTATTGACTGGGGACTGGATATAATGATAATAATCTCTGTTTTTTATTGAACACCTCTTTATCATCATCGTACATGGTCTAAACAATCTTTGTTCAACAACTATATAGCTCATTAAGCGACCTTACACGTTGAGCTCATTTCAAAGTCCACAAATATAATGTGATAAACATCAGGGTTTATTTTACTTGCATAAATACCATTTCTTATCTGCTGCATTATGTCCATCATCGTATTTTACATCTAGCTCAAAATACATTTTTTAAAGTTTTAAGCCAATAATAATAACAACAAACCTGAAACATAAACTTTTAAAGAAAAGCCTTATCACAAGTGATATTGGTGAATATTATTTTTATATTGAGGCTGCTTGTTTCCTAAGTCCAGACCAAATAATTTTTTCAGTTCTCAAATCTAAGTAATTAGCATTGACTGGAAATGTATATACATGTAACTTTATATTGTACATGAACTTACTTCTTTATAGAATAATAACTATTTGTATATAAAAAGATGGTAAATGTGCATTTCAAAGCCATAAGAATACAAAATTGCGAGCTTACGTTGGTAGCTAGAAAGTATATAATCAGAAGAGTTATACCATTAAATTGTCACATAATTAGGAGATTGGGAACCTAAAAATCACCATCCTCCATGTTATTGCTACTGGTTGGTTTTCTTTCAAATGCCAAAGACTAAGGTTGGCAGGGTTCAAGAACATTACAT
>JAVSBT010145760.1:0-14577 GCA_033118115.1 Pharyngocirrus eroticus | reverse complement strand
ATATCTCAATTTGAAAAAAAGTTATGGCTGTTTGAAGAGTGTGGGATAACTGCAAATTATGCTAAGATGTACACATTCTACCATTATTCTTACTATTGATACTTTAAACAATCACACTTGCTTCAAAAAAGGGTCACCAACATTTCAAAAAAAAAGGACAAATATTGTGCCACTTTTTGAGTTTTCATGATCAGTGAAATGTAAGAGCTATCAAATTATAGCAATGGGTGCCCTTGCCAAAAAATGTATAAGTTCATGTATTTTTACTATAAATTATTGTTTAGGATATATGATTCCACATTTCAGAAAAATGCTTGAAAAACAGATAACAACATTGTCTCATCAATACATTTGCCCAAACGGACAAAATAAGCAGATATTGTAGTTTAGTATCGAAATTATGAGGATAGATTTAAAGAGTAATTTCTTTTTGCCTGGTTGAATAGGAATACATCTGTGTTTTTTTAACCAGAGTTGATGGATCTTGATAGCCTTGTAGTGTTATGTTTTCAGCATTGGGATTCAAGAGTAATCTTGCATCTTTGCACCATTTGATAGCTGTTGTACATTTTGGATAGAACACCATCAACATAAGTTGAGTTTGGTAGAGAAAGTCAGCTGTTTCCTTTAGTTTTAGAACAAAGGATTTTTCTGGATCCATTGCAATTATAACTAAGCAGTAACATAGTCTATAGTCTAAATAGATATGATACACATTAAGACTGGTTTTATAAACGTGTGAAAGGTATCGCAGGCTACGTGCCATTTCATTGTAATTTTCAAATAAGGCTATCATGTCTTCAAAAGATCTGAAGCTATTCAGTGCATCGCAGAGGTCCACAACTATACGTAGCCACATGTCTTCCTTACTAAAGTCGAACTTCTTTGTGTAGGTAGTTGGATTTAAAGCCAAGGCTAATATCAAATAATGAAATGCAATAAACTTGAAATCAGTAACAAACAAGCGTAATGATGAGTTTAAGAGAAAGATTTTATGTTCAAGAACTGATAATCCTTTGTCTCTATGATTATTGCCGGCTAGCTTGTGAAACTCTGCAGCTTTAGGTAGATCTGGGATACTGTACACCATAGCTACTACGTACATCAAGTTTCCAATGTTAGTTCTATGCCTAATGGAAAGGAGTTCACCAATACCTTCATCCTTTACCATGTGAAAGATCTTTTCACAAACTTCAGTACATTCCACCCATCTCAGGCTTGGTCCGTAACAGTTTAATAGCACTAGCAAAGCTTGAATGATGTGTTCATTTGTAAAATTGAAAGACTTGTTGTCATTGAAGAAATATTCTTTTAACAATGCTTCACTGCCCTCATATCGTTTATCATTTGACAGCAATCCTGCAAAGGTAAGAACACTGTTGGCTATAAGTTCTTCATATATGTCTAGTGAGGAATTTGAGCTTACTTTTTTTTCTAATCTCTGTAAAGTTTTTTTGCAAAGACGAATGGCCTCATCTTCCTTATCTGGATTACGAAGCAAAGCCATTCCAAGGCTAAAGTATGTTGCACTATGCTCTATTTCGAAATCCCCACTTGGATAGTTTGTTTCCAATACATTTATCCACCTCTCTAGAAGATTTGTTAACTTTTCATATTCACCAAGGAATTCATATATGTGCACTAACCAATGATAGAAATCAAATTCCATTTTATGGAATAACCCTTTATACTGCCCTTTCTCTGGCAACTTAGGCACCACTTTATGCAAGAATTTCTCAACACTGTTTGCAATGCGTTTTAAAGTTGTTACATCTGTGGAGAAATAACCAAGTTTCAACAGAGTCAAATTCAAAAACATCATATCCCTTATTGCTGTACATTTTGACAATTCGTCGAGAACACAATTCAAATGAATATCAGGTGAATCTGTGGGAAGATTTAACAATCTTTGAACGCAGTATTTATGTGCCTTCAGATGTATCTTTACCATGGACACACACGAACATAAATGAGTGTTTTTTAGCAGAAAATCAAAATCCTCAATATTTGGGTTTTCACAATCAAGATCGTAGACAATATTCCTTAGACAAGTAACTCCACAGTACCAGCCACTGGTTTCTCTATTCTTGTAGGCTGAAGCAAAGTAGTGTATGTAATAACAGGTAAATAAGGATGAATAATGTCTTGAAGGGTTTTCAGGTAAATCGGCAATAAGATCCAGTAATTGTGATACTGGTTCACCACTTAACTTGATATTGTTATCATTTGAGCCTGAATGATTGTGTAGTGGTGTATGATTTTTTAGCTTCAAATCTGAAAAAGTCTTTAGCGTTTCCAAATATTCTAAATTGAGATATTCAGGCGAATTGGTAAAGATTATACGCCAAATTATCAAGGGAAAGTTTTTCTTCATTTTGATTTCTCTGCTCTTTATTCCAGGCTCTCTAAAAAGTTGTTCTATTGCCATATTTTCATGCTGTCCCTTATGGCTGAAATATGTAAATAGACGCAAACCATATGCCAATGCTATGACAATTTTCATTTCGTTTGCATCTTCCTCCGTACATCTTTGCATTTTCACCAAATTATCGATGGTGCGCCACTGAGATCCCCCTGGAAAGAAAGGTGTTAACCACAATCTCAAATTCTCAACAAATATGGAAGGTAATCTATAATATCCGAATTTTGCATTGAAGTAAGGTTTCAGTTGGGTACCAAAAGCCTCCAGATCATGATTTAATTTAAGATATCTTTTAAGGTTATACATGTCTGTGTCCGATTCATCTTCATTCTTGGTGTCCCATTCATCTATGATCTTGAGTACCTTATGTTGATAAATGTCATACAAGTCAAGGTCACCAATGATATGAATTGTTCGACTTAAGACATCTGCAACACGATATGACTGACCCAATACACTGTCATCTTTAATTAATTCTGCCATTTCTACAGGTGTTTTGATAAATGACAAGGCACTTTTATTGCGAGTGGCTTGCCGACCGGTAGGGGTTTTGCAAGCCCATGGCATTTCGCCATCCAATTTAAATCCTGATGGTGTGATTTTATCAAAAAACCAGTCGCCACCTGGTGTCATGAAATCATTAAGTGATGATATACCCATTTGAGGAATTGGAGTTTCACCAAGATCAAGCACGGATAGATGAAACAGATGAGTGAGATTTTCGAAATATTTTCGAACATCATTATTTTGTTCTCCAACTAGAATTGCAAAGTCTAGATCTGAATATGGTGTCACTTCCTGTCTGGCCAATGATCCAAGTCTCATCATGGAATATCTGCAAGGTGGGACACTATTTGAAAGCTCCATACTCTGATTCCACAAAATCCTAATAAATTCAAGCATTTCTTCTTGCACTAGCAGGGTGACTTCTTTAGCTTCATCTACAAGACGAGTCTCTATATCCTGTACTTTAATTCTTAGCTTTGAAATCATACTGATCCATGAGGAGTTTAAAACTACGACTGTTATCTTTAATACTAGTGCGGATTTGTTCCAAGGTACGTATATTCTGCATCCTGATTCCTTCCCATTGTATTTTCAAAATAAGGTTTGCATCTGGGAAAAAGCCTGCCATAAAATCTTGCCTAACTGCCACCAGGTGTCCTTTTATTTTCTTCTGAATTTCATCTTTGGAAGTTCTGACAAGAGCTGCGTTGAACAAGGCAGCAGCTTTGGTAAAGTATTTTCCATCTTGGGTTTCTACACCAGCTTTATGATACAGTTCTCCAAGTTGCTGCAAACAAACTGCCTGTTCTTCTTTGGTGTCAAATTGTTTTCGCCTCGGTTCCACCAATGGTCTCAGTTTTCCTGCTAACTCTTTCTCACCAGGTAGGAGTTGCTGTCTATATTGTGTTGTCATATCAAAGTCCAATGGTATAACTGCATTTGATAGGAAAAAAACCACAATTTAATTTACCTTGTACTGGTGTGTTAATTTATTTAGTTTACAACCCATCTCAATGGTAAGACTTGCACAATATATTGAAAGCTCTTATTAGTGAGTGCTATTTTCGTTGTGTTGAATACATTTTAAACTATGATTTAATATCCCACAATATAATATGTTCACGGTTTGAGACCCTAAAACTCATACTGAAAGACAATCGGATCAAGCAGATAAATTTGGAAATACTCTTATTCATTAAATTTGAATTCTAGTAGTTATCTTGATTTGAGTACACATAGAAATATAAACCTAACCAGAAAATAGCTGATTTGAATTGAATATATTAGTAGGTAAATAAGTAGTTTTATGTCAAAAGTAGGCAAAGAATTTAAGTAAAAACTCAAAGAAGAATACTTCTTATAAATCCAAGCTATATGCTTCTTTCCGTTGTTTCATCCTTGCAACATTGAATGGAGTCTAGTTTCCATCAATATAGAACATTAATAGAAACTTGACCCAATTCTTTATACCAAAAAAAACGATCAACTAATCAATTGGAATGGCCTTGGGGTATCATTTTAAAACATAATTATATATAGTTATAAGGACACAAAAGAATATATACGATGAAATTAATATTCAATAAAGGTATATCATTATATGAAGTTAAATCAAAACAACAAGCATTGACACTGGCATATTGAAAATAACCGTTTAGGTGCCATAAAGGAAGATAATTCAAGATAAATGAAATCCATTACCTTTAGAGTTTAATTTCCTGAAGCTACAGTAAAACACCAATCCAAAAGTGACAATTCCAACAGCAAGGCTCAAACATAATGCTGATTTCTTTTCAAAGCTTGCAGGTGAAGCTGAAAGATTTTAATTAGCGACTATGAATGACAATTTATTCACCAAATACAAATAGTCTGTAATGATATACTTTGAAGTAACTTTTAATCTGTTCTTTCTCAATGGTTTCAATAAATTCAGAACATTTCTGTAAATTTGAAATAATAAAATTGTATTTGGCTTGAAAATAAACATGAAGTAAACATAATTTTCTGAGTTGATATAATTGTTTATGTTGATGCTAGTTAAGTATGTTTCAATTCTTGAAGTACCTCAAAAGTTGTAATAGTGCACATATTTCATAATGTTAAAGTTTCTTGTTTTCAATTTCTTGTTGAGGTACAACAACACATTTTTATATTATATCAAGGTTTGCTTGGCCTTTAATAGTTTGTGACTTTGTGGATAATGTAAACCCATCCACTTCATAGATAAACACATTATCCAAGGTCATCAATTGGGATTTAAGAATCTTTGCTAAAACATGCTAACAAAGTCAATAGTGCAAACAGGCCTTACGAGAGGTACCTGTAGTATTAGTATTTTCTTATGTTGCATTTGAATACTCAAAGATCATTTATTTTGTCATGAATTCATAAATATGTCATACCTTCTACAAAATCGATGTAAACTCCAAAGAAAGACAGCATGACAAGGTATTCCCTGCAACTGGCCACAAGATGGCATACCAGCTTGACATGTCGTCTACTTGATGCCATGGTAAATATCTAAAAAGTGAAATTGAGGAAAAGGTAGATTTGTTGAATATTTATATGATAAGGATGTAAACCAACTCGTTCATACTTTTTTCAATGTCAGGAAAATGAATGGTTAATTGGGTGGTTTGAGAGGTTTTCTAGCCTTAATATTAGTTTTTCGATATAGGCGTTTAAAGTTTGGATTGCCAAAATACTGGTACTTACAAACGGTTTTGACAAGCTGTCTTTAATCACATAGTCTACCATTTCGTTTCTTTTAATGAATTTCTTATGTTTTTTAAATGTTTTTAAAACAATATTTTATGTAAATCTTTGCTTCTCATAAAATCTGAGTACACAAATCAAATGTGTAAAGGTTTGTAGTTATATCATATTAAGCTATGCTAATGCTGCCACTAGGGTGTAAAAAAAATATTATGAAAGTTGGCTTATTACTGAAAACTCTTTATATTCGGACACATAAATGTATTTATTGATATCTATATTTGGAGATAAAGAGCCCTGTCCTCAACCAATGATGAACTTATAACAAAGCTAAGTCATAAATAAGTCATTATGTCAAAGAAACATTTTAATTATACATCACATGTCGTACTTTTCATTCTCAAGAACCACCACGAATCTATTTGACACCATGGCTCCCTTCAAATTTAATATAGTCCAATATAGTGTGCACCTATACTCTGTGTAACCATATACCAGTCTTATATAGTGTGCACCTATACTCTGTGTAACCATATACCAGTCTTATATAGTGTGCACCTATACTCCGTGTAATCATATACAATCGTTATTACACAACAATGCATGTATAGCCTAATTATAGTAAAGAATTAAAACTTTTGACTAGTTAATGAAAACGTACATATTACCATGTAAATAATCCTTAAGTTTCGATAGCAATTCGAAGTTTCTTCAATCAGGAAGGGAATTCCTTTCTACAGTTTCGGGTGTGTGCCTCGTTCTGAAGTATGTTTACGCTCTGCTAATAACTGGTGTAGGCTTCTATCTACCCAGCATGTTGACTATGAGTCATGACGTATAGGAATACCCCTGTTTCTTATCAGTAGGGGAACCCCCTTGCTTGAAAAAAACTTTGAATGTCTTCGGTTTTAAATGATCCAATGATGTCAAATAAATAAATGTTGATAGGAAATTAATAATGTTTGAAAAATGTAATTTTCGTGTAACAAGATCATTAATAAAAACACACACCAAAAAACGACTCTTTAGCTTAATAATGGTAGCTTGCATATTCCCATAGTTATTCATCTTAAACTCAAAGTAATACTCATGATAAGGACAAAGATAGTTGTGAGAGACATTGAAGTTTAACTTTTAAGTGAGATAGTGTCAAACCATATTACATGAAGATAAAATATTAAAAATTGTTGTAGAAGTAAGATCATTTCTATCATTCTGTATTTTCAATACTTTAATATTTTGGCTTTATTTCATACCAAAATTGATTGACTTAGTCTGTTTTCAGAAGAATGTTGTGTCCCATGCATACCATGGCATACTGACCACTGGGGAAGACAAAGGAAATTGATACAAGGTAGCAACTAGTGAACATTCTTTTTTATAATTATGTAATTTTTGAAAATGCTACTGGGTGAATTCCACTATAGGCATGTGTCCGCACATTAGGGCATAGAACGGCAGTTGGGCATAGCTGTGAAGGTTCCGCTGTGTAACCCTACATTACCATATAACCATGATTGAGGAAGTAACTTTCAAAGTAACACGTAAAACATCTTGACAGTTAGTTTGTATTTGCATTTTTGTTGCAACTAAGTCCTCATAGCAGTGAACTTATCTACATGTAGGTCAAACATTCTTTCAGATCTAATAGATGTCTAATTCGCCTGTAGGATTTCGGGGCGTCAACACCTTATGAACTATTAATGTTTTAGAGTACTGAGTAGAACCATTTCGGGATAGTAGCGGATATCCTTTTAATTTACTGTCATACCTTAGAGTTTTTGCTGGTAAACATCATTGGAACTTTCAGACTACTTCGGCTGTCATACATTTATTTAGAATAGTAAGAGTATATAGTTCTTTTTGTGAAAACGGTAAAACTAATAAGGCATCACATTTTCAGTACGGATAGAGCATAATGCACAATGTATTTTTGTAAGGGGTGGTTTCGCAAACATTAATCTGGATTTGTAAACTTTGATCTAAACCATGAACCTAATCTGCCTGAATATGGGATAATTATATAGTCATGATATACACTTTATGTTTATAGTGTGGAAAATTGTAATGCTTGTACTTGTTTTTGATGTATTTCACTGAAATTTTCCGCCTTTTCGAGATGTAACAGTAGTTTTCTAAGATGTCTTTATTTTCATTTTTGAAATAAAATAATAGGATGACTCAACGAACAATTAAATAAGACCTGAACTGCAGAATTTCAGAAAGGTTATGCCGATGGGTCCACAATGGCAGTTGCACCATACGTTACAAAAGAAAACGTTAACTATATTAGGTTACAACTCCTGGTGTCAAACATTGGAACTAAGGGACTGAGGGATTTCTTTGATAACTGTCCACAATTTAGACCAGTTTGCTTACAGGGAACACTGCAAAGAAAACTACCATCACTGCAAAGATTAAAAAATAATGGTGTTATCAGCGCATACCAGTGGAATATACTCTTCCCACCAGGTGGTGCAGCCCCATTTTCAAATGATTTTGATGTAACTTTGCTTGTCCTACTTTTGAGAAACTTTGTAAGATTAGGAGAGCCACGAGGCTTTCAATGGAATGTGCTTCCTGCAGCAGCTGATATTGCAATATATCATGACATAGCTAGACTCAAATACTACCGAAATAAATATGCACATGCGAAACCTAGCGTCTCTGATGCAGACTTCTTAAATGACTGGAAAAATCTGGAATTGGCTATATTGAGAATAGTGCCAGCTGCAGGATATGCGCAATACACAGCTGATATAAAATACCTTCTGACCCAACCACTATCACAAGATGATCTTGTGAAAATCCTTGATAGCATTAAAAATGACTTACAAGCAAGCAGAAACGAGGCATTAGGTTACACAACAGATATAAAAAATAAGATAGGAACTTCTACGGATGAAGTGAAAGACAAAATAAAGACTTCTAGAGCTAAAGTGAAAGACAAAATAAAGACTTCTACAGATGAAGTCAAAGACAACATTAAGACTTCTACAGCTGAAGTCAAAGACAAAATTGACATCCTTAAAGATCAGATAGGGACTTCTACAGCTGATGTCAAAGATGGAATTACCACACTCAAAGATCAGATAGGGACCTCTACAACTGATGTCAAAGATGGAATTGCCGCACTCAAAGATCAGATAGGGACCTCTACAACTTATGTCAAAGATGGAATTACCACAATCAAAGATCAGATAGGGACCTCTACAACTTATGTCAAAGATGGAATTACCACAATCAAAGATCAGATAGGGACCTCTACAACTGATGTCAAAGACCTATTTGAGAGTCATTTTCGAGAGTTGAGAGAATTAACAAAATTTACTTTTGAAAACAGATCTGTTCCTAAAGTTGCAGGTGTGTGATCCATTTTAATAGAAATTAATTTTGTAAAAAAAAGTTGGTTTACCTCATCTTTGCTAAAATGTTTCTGACAAGAAAAATCCTTACACTTATGAAAACAAGTCATACAAATGTTGTTCTTTTAGATCATTCACATTTTATTGCATGTATTTTTAAACACATCCATACATTTCTTAATAAATTTTAGAATCCCTTGACAGTTTGGGAGAAGAACTAAAGACAACTTATAAACACAGGTTCCGAAAGGTACAATCTTTATCCAGTGTTGGTGTTCCTTCAATGTTTGAAGTCAGTTCAAAATTGTTCGTGGATTTGGACTGTACACCTTTGGAAATAAGATGCAGCAATTTTGGAAATCAACAAACAACAAGAACCCCTAGACCTCTTCACCCAAGCAAAGGAAAACAAACCCCTGGTATGAAAGTTAAATCAAGTACAAGAAAATTAGGAAAACTAAAGACAAAGGCTGAAAGACAGGTCAAAGTGGACACCACAGCAGAAATAACAAATCTACTCACAGAAGACTTCAACCCAAACATGCTTCCAATACTGATAGAAGCAGATGCAGGTGTTGGCAAGACAACACTACTGCATCGACTTACATATTATTGGATAAATGGCCTCAAAGATATGGATAAGTTCAAACTGGTCTTCCTCATTCCTTTGAGAAATGTTAGAAGTAACAGACTTGAGGACATCATATGTGACGACCTGAAATTAATGAAAGAAGAACACAAACAAGTTTTGAAAAGATGTCTTGATGAAAATGGAGATGAGATATTATTTCTGTTGGACGGTTTGGATGAAGTGGTGCTTTGGCCAGACTGTGAACTTAATGAGTTATTGAAGGGAGAAGAAACGCATGTTTGTTGTAGCAGCAGACCAAGAATGGGAGAAATGGATGTCCCACAGTTTCTGTCTGTGAAGCTTCTTGGGTTTTCAGACGAAACATTGTTTAGATACATCAACCTTTATTTCGAAGGAAACGATGACAATGAACACAACGATATGGCTGATCAGTTATTAGAAGAATGCAGGAAGCACTTCTTTTGTAAAGCTTTGATAAAAGTTCCTCTTTATGCTGGAATATTTTGCTATCTATGGGACAAGGAGATGGGCAGGATCCCTGATACGGCGACTACAATGTTCAATCAATGTGTGATGGAAGAACTTAACACTTATTCAAAAAGAAACCAATTACCCCATGAGAAACTGCCTAAAGTTACATTCGATAATTCGCCCCTGGAACCCTCTGTTCCCACATCCATCAGGAGGTTACTTGTTTGTATTTCAAACTTGGCATACAAGACACTTATGTCAAGAACAGTTAGTTTTTCCCTTGAAGTAGTCAATCAATTCGACTTGTCATTAAAAGATGTCACTGACATTGGCTTATTTAACATTGCAGAAGATGGGACAGTCATCTGTTTCAGACATAAGCTCTTTCATGAATATTTTGCAGGTCTTTTTCTAACACAGCATGAAACGAACATATCTGAAATATTTGGCAAAGAGAGAATACACAGAATTCTGTCAAGATCTCACCTCCTACAAAATGCTTTCTTTTTTGCTGCAGGGATTTCTGGAGAGGCATTTAAACCTATGGTAGAAGGTTTGAATAATATTTGTGATGTTTCAATTCCTAAAAAAGGTCCAAAGTCTCCAACATCTAGAGAAAAATTGACTACAAAAGGCTACAGCCCTCTCGTATTGGCTTTTTACTTGGAACTTTTGTATGAACGAAATGTCACTGCTGACATTTTGGATATGCAAATTAGTGATATCAAAATGATCCCTGTCCATTGTGCTTCAGTCCACTCTCTAGCTGCTGCCATACACGTATTGGAAATGCAAAAAGAAGAAGACACTAAACCAAAGTTCCTAGTGCTTATTGATGGACCTGTAGTAGATAACAATCAATTGGATGTAATCCTAAAAGAATGCAACAGCAGATCAGATTTCACTCATATCAGATTGGTGGGAGCTAGTGAAAAGCTTGTCTCTTCAGTAATGGAATTGAAGTGGGAGCATATAAGAAGAATCGACTTTGAAAAAAGTGATTATTTGATATCTTTTAATGATTTGGTCTACTCCTTTCCAAACATTAAAAGTATTGTGTATGATAACAGAAGTTGGAAACATGGAAAGATGTGTTTGAAAGGCAATTAATCGAATGAAAGAGAAAGCGTTTTTCATAGAAGTAGCTGTATTGTTCTTCACCATATGAAGTATCTTATGCTATACCATGCTATGCCAGAAGGGTTGGCACAATTCCCCTTTGATTGTCTGAGTATAAAAATAGGTGTTGATAAAGATGATATGGATTGGCCAATGAATAGGGAAGAATGCTTACCAAAATCCGTCACAAGTGTCATCATTGAAAAACAATCAGAGCCCGAATATATACAGTATCCACGGAAGTTTTTAAAATGGTATGAGTCATATTTGGACTCAATTGAAAACAAATTGTCACAATCAAATATTTTTCTTGTCGATGGTGAAAGCCTTTCAATTTCTGATAGATGCTGCGTAAGCAAAGGTTCCACCAACTGCGTCCTAGAATACTACAGTCAGAATACAGAAGTGAAAACTTTATTACCTACAAAAGGGGGTCAGACATGTATGGATGCTATACTAAGTGTGGAGTGGCCTTATGTAGAGAAAATTGAATTCATTGATTGTGAAGTCTTCCTACCAGTGTCTATCCTTGCTGATAGATTTCCAAAACTGAGATATGTGGTGTGTGATCTGGCTTCACAAAACAAAGGAAAACCTCTTCAAAAAGAGTCCATCACAAAGCAAAATGAACCAATCATTGTGCAGCTTTCACCATTAAGACATCTCTATGAAATGTGCAAGCTTTGTAGCAAATACCACCCAAACTCTAGACATTTAGTGGTCTTCGTTGAAAACCCTGAAGACAAAGCTTTTACAGACTGTTTGTTTGGAGACTCCATTAAAGCAGTGTGTATCAATCATGATCATTTCAACAAACTGAGATTGGGAAATGATCCATTTTTGACAATAATCAAGCAAGTACATACTGTCCATGTGAAGTTTTTACTTAGTACTCTACTAACTGATAAACAATGCATGTCTGATCATCGTTCAGATCTAAAAAAATACCAGAAAATGATGGAGAAGACTCGATCAGTGTTGCAAAAAAAGGGACACAAATGGCTAGCAACTATAGAGTTTGTCATCCCTTATAGGGTACAAACTATTCCCTGCAAGACCTATTCTCCTGATACGATTACCCTGTCCTATGATGAGATGAAAGATATTTGTGGAAAAAGAAACCGAAATGAGGAGATGGTGAAAAAACAACTTGGCGTGATAAAGGACAGACTCATAAAAAAGGGGGCAGAATCTTCGTCACAGTGGATTGTATGTAAAAGTCAGCTTTTCAGTTTATCATACAATGGAAGGGAAACTCATAAGGTTTCTTTAAGTATGACAGTAATATGTATGTCAATGGCTTTTAAAAGAGTTTAATTTAGATATAGATAGGTGAAAGACTTTTGAGTTCACTAAAATAACTTATGTGGCAGCCAAAGTCACAGTCAACTTTCAACTTTGACCCATCCTTGGTGCCACACGTTTATTCTAGATTCAAAGGCTTGTTTAACCTATTTCATTTTGTTCCAAGACTATGGAGTTACAGACTTCAACAGATTTAAGAACTATGGTGCTATTCTCTGTGTTGAGTGTCATTAAAGAAGAGTATAATGCAATTTATCCAATTTGAGTTGGTTACATTATTTACGCTTTTGGTCTAATAACCATTGGTCTCTATTCATTATTTAATAAATGTTTACCATGCGGTGATCATTGCTTCTAATACAGTCCACAAGCTTAATACGTTATGACCGGTAGGCAATACCGGTTTTTCAATATACCACAATATTATTTGATATTGTGGTTAAGATATTTAGCTTGTGGACAGAATAAGTAATAGATTGTCCTTGGTCTTGTCATTCTTTCGAATCTGATACTTGAGTATTGTGTAGAGATTGTGCCATAAAGAGTGCTGGGTTTTATCAATCAAAAAATATGGATTTTAATCCTATCTAGTAGAAAGGTTGCTATTATCTTCCAATGAAATGATCACCCCCCCCCCCTTTTTCTTCTATTCCTCCACATAGCGGAAGAAAAAAAACACTCTGATATTCAAATTGAAGAAAAACAACACAGAGAGTCAAGAAGAACATTGAACTACAGAGGTTATAGAAAAGGGAGGGTTTCACCAATCTGCCAGGAGTTGCTAAATGTGTATGCTTGCCTATGCTAATAAATGGTATTTCGGCACTCTAGACACGAGTATCAATCATCAATAAGTCACCACTCAACCTTTCTCAGGACACTACCCCTTCCAAAGGTTACCTTATGGAAGACTTTTGGTATCAGCAAAAGTTCCCTTTCCTTATTCAGCACACTTTGTCTGCCAGCATCAAAAGAAGATGGAAAAATTATAATCTGCCATCAGAATGCCATGTGCCATCAATAGTTAGTGTTTTTTTGTTTTACAAATGATATTCATGATATCTATTCGTCAAATTCCAAACAGGTTTAGTTAAAACTGACTAATAGGTAACATTCTGATTTATTGAGTATTCCTAGAATTCTAGAAAATTGATGGAAATGGAGGCCATAGAGATTAATGAATACAAACCAGACCTGAATCTTGACCAAGGCAGGCACACCCTTCCCCGAATCTACCATGGTCTTTTCCAGTCACATGATACCTAGTGTCATGTGACAGGAAAGACCTGTTGATAAAATTCCCTGGATAGGGAATGAAAGCTCCTGCTTTAAAAAAATTTAACTGTGAGTAATGCTTTTTAACTTTATATAATAGAAAATTGATCTTTTCTCTCTTCAAAATGAAAGAATTTGTCCATATTGTCTCACATATGAAATACGGTATCATTTAGAATAAATTAGAAAAGGTTTGTGTGGATTTTTGTTCAGAAAATGTTGAATAATGTGACCCCCCCGGGAATACTTTTTCATCTCTTTAATTTTCTTTTGCATTTTTTTGCATTAACTGTTCAATATTGTAGAAAGTTGATTATTTAATGTATAACAAGTGAAATTTATCTTTTTAGAGAGCAGTTTTTGATATATTGCAAAAGAAAAATGGTTATTGCGTTTCTTTTCAGGCCATACCAAATTGATTTGTAGATCGTTGGATCTGAGATTTTCTTTTTTACACTCGGTAGGTCGATTTCTTTTTTTTTTCTAGATTTTTTTTTTGTTTTTAGATAACCTTAATTAATGTATCATCATTCAACATTCAACATGCACAATTTGAGTTTGGAGCTCATTTGCTACTTTCAATACATAGTTGGGGTATATATTTTTGGTTTCAGCACTTCATTGTGTACTTAACCTTATCAATGAAAGGTCAATTTCACTTAAACAAAATATTGACAAGTAGAATCTTTGAATATGCAAAAAAAAAGTGTTGATTTTGCTATGCAATAGTGTAAAAATATTTCTTCTGCATTTCACAGTATTAACAGGCATTTTTACTTTTTTTCTTTTGAAGTTCTAAAGCTTGC
>JAVSBT010145649.1:0-14579 GCA_033118115.1 Pharyngocirrus eroticus | reverse complement strand
ATACATTATATGCTGAAGTAGTTTGTTTATGGGTTCATTGACCAAATTAATGTTTTTTCTTAGATTGATCAATTTGGCCCAGACTCTGAAAAAATATTTAGAAAAATAAAAACTGATAAAAAGTTTGTTTTCCTGAAAACAAAAGTGATTACCTATTTGATTTGATACTTATCATTATCTATGGAGTTAGGTTTACCTGATTAATGTTCTTATTCTAGGAAGGAAAAATATTTCTATTTGTTGTTTTGTAAATTGTTGGTTGTTGGTTGGTTGATTGGTTGGTTGTTTTTTGGGGTAATGTACTGACTAACTGGACAAAGGTTAATTGCAATTTATTTACTTTTTTTATGATTTATTTATTTTCTTCAAAAAGGGGTTTATGTAAGAGATTTTTTTAATTCTACTTTTCTGATACTTTTCTTTTTACATTTTGGACAACAAACAGTACATATTCTTAGCTTCAAAATAAAAATATATTTTTTTTACAAAATAATGAATCAGCCCCTGGAGTTCTAAAAATATAATAAAAGAAAGTTTAGTTGTTTACAATGACAAAAATAGGTTGTAAAAATCTGCAATTCTGAAAAACTACCAATTTTTACCCTATATTGACATTTTGAAACAGCTGATTGGTGTCCGTGAAAATCCCCTTTCTATCCTATTCATTCTATAGATTTCAAACTCTTGTTCATATCATCATTATCTAGATGTTTTACTTGAGATTATTTTTACTATTTTGTAGGTGCCATCAACATGCAGACTCTTTATTCAGTACATCCAGTGGATTTAATGATTACAGGGGACTACTTAATTTATGTATTGTTCTCTTGGTAAGTATCAGAAAGGAAAAATAATTTAGTGTCATACTGCACTTTCTATACAATAAATCTAACAAAGTAATTTCAAATATTATTATGAGAAGCTTTTTGATAAGTGTATCTTCTAAAAAAAAACATTTTTGTGCTGTAATTGTATGAATCTTTTACTGCAAAATTATTTTAAGATCTTAATTTCATGTATGCCAACTAATAAGTATCACAAAGTCAGATTGACACTTACAGAAATGTATGTACATTTTTTATAATTTCTCGTCTTTTCTCTTCTTTGAAAATAATGAATAGGTCCTTTCAAATGCAAGGGTTGCCTTAGAGAATATTATCAAGTAAGTGGAAACATATCTTTGATTAATTACACTTTTCTAGATGTACTAAAACATGTTCTAGATTATAGACAACATTAAAATGAGGTAACCTAGTTTAACTTTACGACTGATCAGTTTTTTATTTGAGTAAAGTTGCCCTAGAAAATATTTAAAAAAATATTTTTAAACACTAAATTAAGTTAAATTTTTTATGTCTATGTCAGAGTGTTCTTATTAACGGTAGAAAAAATCCTATTGAGGTTGCCTAATTTAGAATCCCTACTTCAAGAATGAGGTTGTTGTTTTTTTTGGAAATTTGAGGGGTCTGGTTTTTTGTATACCTATTTTTTTAGTATCATTCTATTTGTTGATCTTTAAGTAGAAATAAATCTTCGATTAATTGTTACACTGTTCTAGATGTATACCGCAATTGTATGTTCTAGATTATAGACAAAATCATATTGAGGTAACCTCGTTTAGGACCAATCAGTTTTTCCAATTTTGAGTAATCGATGAAGTAGATGAAATTGTATTTTTTTTATACAACATGTCTATGTCAGAATGTTCTTAGCGGTAGAAAAAAATCCTATTGAGGTTGCCTAATTTAGAACCCCTTCTGCAAGGATGTTTTTTTGGGGGGAAATTAGAGGGGTCTGGCTTTTTGTAAACCTATTTTTAGTAGCATTCTATTTGTTGATCTTTATCAGAGTCTGCAAAACTGTCTCAAAAATAGAAAAAAATAAAGTGATTGAAGTAAACAACTCTTATGTTGCTAAATCTGATGTTACGTACTATCAAACATGATGTTTTATTGCTGTCTGAAAACTAGTAGACAATTATTTTTTCTTATGTAACATGGAAAACCAGACTAAAGATAACCATGTTATTAGGATAAAAAAACAGTGTCCCCCCTACACACACACTTGACATGTATCAGATTGTAGATAAGAATGATTAAAACTGTTATGAAGTAGTCTACATGTATTTATAATTCCAATTTTTTTTTTAGACAGATACCAAACAAAATGCCACCTCAATATTAGTTTGGAAAATCTTGATAATTATTCTAGTATAGAAAGTGAAATGTCACGTACCTTATTCCATATTTGTATGTGTCAGTTTGTGTAGTCACATAGTAGATTTTCCATGTTAAAATTCCCATTAGAAAAATTTAAATTGCATTTTTTAACACTTTTAAGAAACAGGAATAATTCTTATTACAGTACTACTGATTAGTTTTTGAATTGAACAGTGTTCATATCTAGAAAGATTTTATTCACTTTTCATCATTTTGGGTACTTTGAACATTTAAAAAACCTCTGGAATCCTCTTTGACATATTTTATTACAACATAGTTGAAATTCTTTCATTCGGGTTTTTACTTTGTACAATTATGCCACTAACCAATCTGAAGTCATTCCTGTTTTTTTAATATTTTTATGTCTCTTGTTCTTTCTCTCTTAGATATGGCATATTAATTGATCCAATTGCACAAATCAGAGTTTTCCTTCGAGAGCCATACAGTTGGCCATCATTTATATTGGTTTTAGGTAAGTCTGCTATATAGGGAACTTTTGTCTTTTGACTTCAGTCTTTGTTAACAATCAAAGATGAGTAACTTGTTAGATGTTTTACTATCATTTTTAACTTAAATACATGTTCATAAACTCACTGTAAGATTATTAGCATGTATTGTGTTACGAAATCATGGCATAAAAGGACACTCTTGTTTGATTGTCTTCAGACTAAAAAGATCAGGAGCAAAAATTTACTTTTGCAAAGTAGTGTGCACTCCTTCTTTTGTTAGGTTGTAGTATGTAGACAATATGATAGAATGTACAATTAGACCAAGGCTAGAGATATTTTTATGAGACCTTGTATTTCTAATTGATTCATTTTTCATTCTTTTCAGTTTCCAACATTTTCATCATGATAGGATTTTATACAGAAATCTTGCTTTCAAAGGTAAATTGTCAAATAATGTTAAACTCATTGTCTCTATTTAGCCTAATTGTCTCTAAAACACCTCAAAATTGAGATTTTGTTGATCCACACAAAAACAAGCCAAATTAGTTTTTCTAAGAAGATAATTGATGGGTTATGTTACATTATTCCAGTTGCTGTTTTGTATTTTTGGGTTGTTGTTATTTATTGGAAGGGGCAAAGATTGTATTAAGAATTATAAGTAATCTTACGCCTAACGTGTTTGGCCTTTTATTTTCAGAACAAGATATCTGAAACCATTGGTAATGGCATCCACATTGTCAATCTGTTTTTAACCATAACCTTGCCAGCAGCAGTGGTTCTTTACATCCATCCAAGTCCATGTAAGTCCTTTCAATGTAAAACATATCTACATTCAGATGATTCAGTTCAATTTTATTGTTTGTTTTTGGAATTTTAGTCAAAAAAAGTTTCCCCAAACTTCACTTTTACACAGGAGGAGGACAAGACTGGTGTTACATGCTAGTCAAAAATTTCACAGTAGATATTAACTGTCGTTGTTTATTTCCTGGCCTTTATATCGGGCTGCATACTTCTGGCCTCAGCAACCCAGTTTGCTAATGTTGCCTTTTAACATGGATCTTGGAACCAATAATATATTTGGCGATATAAAAGGATTATGTTTTCTAATTTTACTTCTAGAAAAAAAATCACTGTCTAAGGTTTTGCTTGCATTTATATAACATTTGAGAATCATGAAAGTAGAATGTATTTTGAACAATCTAAAAGTATGATGTAATAATTACTCTTTCTCTTTCTTCTTTTTACAGTTTTTTCATCAGTAGCCCTAGGCATTTACACGATTATTTTTCTGAAATTAATTTCCTACAAACAAGTCAATAGATGGTGTAGAAACCAGCTGAATTCAGAAAAAGTTGGTATTAAAAGAAAACGAAGACATCGATCTATTTCTGGCCATGATGGATGTAAGTACATTCCATCAAAAGACATTTTAAAAGATATACTGTCTCTGTTTGAAGCCTTTACTCTACTTTTGATAGTAAAATTTTTCTCAAGATTTACATATTTACAAGAGCTAATTTGCTACATTTTCCCCAAGATGGATAGCAGGTCCCACAGTTTAAAAAGGAGACTATGCTTTCAGGTACAAATCTGCTTTCTTTGGGTGAATGTTAGTCATTTTCTGAATAAACATGCTGTACAGTTGGCCAGACATAAAATTCTAACTCACACTCCGATAAACACTTATAGAAAAAACAATCAATAACGACAAAGGTTGTTAGACATCTAAATCCCTCTATTGATAAACATTGATGTAAGGGGATACCATACCATAATAGATTACATGATAGCCTTGAATCCTTTGTCAACTTTGGCAATTTAGTTTTATGATTGATATTTTTTTATACTGTAGTGTTGATGAATGATAAAAGAATATCTAATGGTAAAGTTGATAGTATGCAGAATTATCCAGAAAATCTAAATGTTAATGGTGAGTTTTAGTTACCACAATCTTAAATAAAATTATGATTAAACATTATTATAATTATTATTATTATAATAATTATTATTATGATTATTATTATTTTCATTATAATAATACTATTATAAAAATGAAATTCAATTCTTTTAAAAACAAAGATTTTATCAATCTGCTTACGGTTGACATTAATTTGATTTCTATCCTTGTTTGACAGATTTATATTTCTTCCTGTGTGCACCAACGCTATGTTATGAGCTTAATTTTCCTAGATCGGCAAGGATTAGAAAAAGATTTCTCATCAAAAGAACAGCTGAAATGGTACAGTATTGAATTTCTCTGCTTTATGTTATTATGATGACAGATGGAAGCTCCCTAACAATTGATACACTATGTGATGACATATTAAAAACTTTCAATGTTGAAGTGTGGTTTGAAACTTATATCTGTTTATAGTCATCACATACTCTCGTTAGGGGGTTATTTCAAAAGGTTACGCAGAACGACTATCAAAAGAAGAACTAAGACATTATTTACAGAGATATGTGAAAGAGACCCACATTTCCATCTTGGAAACCAATCCTTACCTTGAGATGAACTTTTTGAGGAGGATAGGTTGGAAATAACTAAAATAAGAAAATAATTATACCACTTATCGTGTTTACACTTATAATTATAGCTTTTAAACATGCTTTCTCTTTCTTCATTCCAGCTTTTTTTATCTCAATTAATGATGGGCCTTGTCCAGCAGTGGATAGTTCCAGCTGTTAACAATTCTATGGTTCCCTTCAAAGAAATGAATTTATCTTTACTAGTGGAAAGGCTGTTAAAGCTTGCGGTAAGTAGTCAGTCAGCTATTAGAAACCGACAATAATAGTTATGATATTACCAAATATATTATTGGCTCCAAGATCCATGATAAAGTAAATTGTTTTTTATTGGAAGAAAAATTTTCATGAGGCAGAAAGGTTATGAGGTAAGATTTCCTCATGAAAATTTTTTTTCAATGAAAAAACGATTTACTTAATAATGGTAATGATGATATGCATTTATGATTGGTAATCTATATTCTTAACATTAATATCTTAATCTATTGATTTGAGCATAAGTTGAACTAGAAAATATTCTAGTGATTCTATACTTATCAGTTTTCATATTAATTTATTTATTATACAAAGATTTTAATTTTTTTCTTCTTTCCATATGTAGGTTCCCAATCATTTGATATGGCTCATATTTTTCTATTGGTTTTTTCATTCATGTTTGAATGTGATGGCAGAACTCTTACGATTTGGGGACAGAGTCTTTTATCGAGATTGGTGGTAAGATTGAATAGTTTGCCACAGTACAGTTTTTGTAGTAACTTTGTTCAATATTTGTACAATGTACGAGATGTATATTATTTGTTATTATTACCTATACATACTCATATTTATAGAAAAGCATGTCATTTAATAATTTCAATTGCTGACCAGTAGCTTATGATATTTAAAATTTATTTGCAGGAATGCTGAAACAGTGACTTACTTCTGGAAAAACTGGAATATTCCAGTCCACAAATGGGCTAGCAGACACCTCTACAAGCCAATGTTGATGGCAGGATACTCAAAAATACAGTGCAGTGTAACAGTCTTTTTTGTGTCAGCATTTTTCCATGAGGTAAAACTTGAAAACAAACTTTATATCTTTTTTTGTTTTTGTGACTTAAAAAGTATTGCAGAATATATTTCACTTCTGATTTTGTGTGTTATGGAAGTGTATTTAAATTTCTAATGTTTTTTCCTACAGTATTTGGTTAGTGTGCCATTGAGAATGTTTAGAATTTGGGCTTTCAATGGAATGCTTGGGCAGGTGAGAAGCTATTTGAATATGATAATATAACATTTATTTGAATTGATATATAATGGAGATGATTAAAAAAGCATGCATTATGTTAAAATAGAACCTAATAACACAAGAATAGAATGACAAAAGCTGCAGCGCAATTTAAACATGATATTTCTAGCTACACATATGTGAAATATAATTTCTTTTGCCTTTTTTAGGTTCCATTTGCAATGATTGTGTCCAAGTTCCTGCATGGCAAATATGGAAATATGGCTGTCTGGATGTCACTTATCATTGGTCAACCGACTGCAATCTTGATGTATTACCATGACTACTATGTCCTAAATAAATTACCCTTTGATAACATAACTATTGCTAACGCATCAGTCTAATTAAAAAAATCAATATCTTTGATAAATTTGGAGCATTATGCTTTAAAATGTCACCATTCATTTTGGGACCAAGTGAAATACCCAACCCATGACAAATTATAAAATTGGCAGATTTTCTAATACATTGTATGATAATATTTTTTACAAACCTACCTAAGTTTAAAGGTTATAAAGTGTAAATGATGTATGTGTATATGAGATGTAAGTACTTTGTTACCAACAAAATTTGATTTGTATTTTTTTTAAAGGCTTCGTTGTGATCATGTTTCTATTTACTGATGGTGGCAATGTATTGTATATTGTCATGACCCAAAAGATTTGTGCTTCTAGGGTATTTGTTTAAAAGAATAACCAAGAGACGTTAATGAATGTTGCTGTGTAAATGTAGAGGAATGGAGGGCAGAGATTGGTCTGAAGAGGCAACCTTTGGATTTGGTTGTTTTGTGGGCTGGTTCCACGTTCATGTAATCATATTTTCATAAGAATTTTTGGGACTAAGAGGAGGGTTTCTGGTTAATCAGATTTTTCACCTTGAGCATTTGATATATCTTATATTGAAAGACATTTTGTAAATTCTTAAGAAGTACTATTCTGTTTTTAACTTGCAAAAATGCTGTAACATGAACATTACATTGAAAGGCAAATTTTTGAATCAAAGAATACAGATGATAGCATTCTTGTTTAATCATGTATCATTTAATATGAGGATACACCAAATTAAAGAAAGATCTTAAATGTTGATAAAGATTAAACTAAAATCTTGTTTCGTGTAAAAGGGAAGATTTCAACTTTTACATTTCTACTTTTGTACAGATAGATATACAGAAGATTTTTTTAGATGTCTGCATCATTATTATACAGTACTAGCTTGAATTGTGTATAGAAATCTAGGCTTCAGTACCCAACACTAAATGACCAAACCGTTACATATTTTTTTGTTGATCTGCAGCTCCATCAAATGTACAACATTATGGGTACTGTTGCGGAGTTAACATCAGTATTATACTTTGATTGCACTTGAATTTGATAATCACTTTCCACATATTGTCAAATTGTACAGCTATAAAATAAACTCATCCAAAACAATGATATGAGTACCAGTGTTCATAGATTTCCAAGGCATATGCAATTTTTGCTCCTTAAAGGGGGGGGGGGGGGGGGGTTTAAACAAACAATAGATTAATATTATATATTTTTATTTCAGGATTTGAAAATGTACAATAACTTTTAGATGATATTTTACAACTCTTGTTAACAGTAAATTCGACTTCAGTATAACACAACAACATGGATTTAAGTAAGCTTTAACATGATTGGTAATCCTTTTTGTCTCCTTTTTGACCATAAATCCTAGTATTTAACACTACAAGCAGGTCTGCCGTTATGACTAGTTACCATTCTTTAGCTTACAAACAGGCCGTTATAAGTATAAATTGACACAATTTTTAAGAAGCCTGTATGTAAAGAAAAAAATCTTAAAATCAAATTGCACAGTGCCCCTCTATGAGAGATGAGAAAACAACACGGAAACAGTCTATACAATAATAATGAAAATTGACACATTTTACATTTTGACAAAATGACATAAATTCTTTTTTCTTGACAGTCCACTTCATTATTTCTTCCCTTTTCTCTAAACAACCCCAATAATAATCACAGTTATTTGTTGTACTAATCTACCTCTACAATCCTATTTACTTTGGTCTAGCTCTAAATGTCCTTACACATAGTGATTACCCAGATTTTCTTGCATTATCACATCCAACCAAATCATTTACATCAAATAAGAAGAATAAATGTTCATTGATTCTATTTAATTCATAGCCCCTTTTCTATACTTTAAATCTACTTTCTGTACCGTCCACACAAAGTAAAACAACAGTCCTAGTATCCACCCATATGAGCCTCACAATTTTCAATGGATTTGTACTTGCATTTACATTGACAGGTGGTGTTGCATATGTCTTGATGCATTTTGTGTGCTGACTTCCAATTCCAAATATGGAGGAGGAGGCAGTCTGCAAAAAAAAAATACATTGAGTCAATAAACATTCAAAAACTGGTGAGAACCAAGATGAAAACAATAGATAGTTCTTGTTGTCAATACACCTTTTTATAGGAAATCTTAATTACAAAGGGATCAATATTTTGATTGAAATTAAACTTTAGCCACACTAGTCTAATGAAATATTTAGTGCTTTCGACACTGTAAATGCATCTGTAAAGGTTAACCATGTAACATTTTTTATCCTGTTTTTCATGAAATAGGTAATTATCTTAACTTCCCATACAACCACTCACCTGCCAAAAACACAGCTTATTATCTATATGGGAGAAGGATGCCAGATATTTCCCATCAGGAGAGAAAGCTACTGCAGTGACTGATCCACCATGTGCTGGGAGAATCTGACATTTAGACTGCTTCAGTTCATAGAAAGCCACTCCTCCATTTTTGGCTCCAACACTTATACGCCTTGTGTTTACACAGTAGCTTACCATGCTGAATCTAAAACGTCACAAAAATAGCATTCAATTTAATAGACAAATCTTATATTGCATTAAGAATAATGCTAAAAAATATGTTAACATTAAAAGGTGCAACAGCTAAAACTTTGTTATCTAAATTTCCAAACATAAAAGATCAATTACTTACCTACAAATAGCAGGAAAGACTTCTTGTAATCCTTTATTTTTGATTGCATTTTGGTCAAGACAGTGTACTGCAACATCCATGACCTAAAACAACAAAATACTCATGTTACAATATTATGAAAGTAAATGCTTGCCATGACTTAAAGTTATCAACCTCTAGAATAAAGCCGTATAAAATTGATGAAGTTTCTTGTTGTATTTTCCACTTGAAACTTGATACAAATGCAGTTCCCCCTAAGAAAACACAATCTTATTTGTACCTCCACTCCATTGTTCATGTAATTAAATAACTTTGGTCTCACCTCAACCAGCAATTCCACAACTTCATTAGGAATTTTATCCACTAATAACTCGATAATTCTGAGTATTTCTGACTTCCCCCTGATGAGCACAGAGTTGTGTAGCTGTTGGTGGGGTGTCTGTGCATTCTGTGCCATGGCATTGTATCTGGCTACTTCTTTAGCCATAGTGATGATGAAAGCTGGTGGTCTAGCGGTAGCAATGAGGGACAGGGCATGTCTAGATGTTCTACAAGCATCTGCCTGAGGAGTCAGAGGTAGTCCAAAGGTCATACTGAAAACGGAATGCTCAGAAATATTACATTGTTTTCTTCAAATAGATCTTTATAACATGTCTAGTTAACAGTGTTATATCAAATTCAAAAATGTATTTATCAACAGGTGCGATTAGCAACATAATTGAATCATATGACAATTCATTCCCTTCTTTCATATCCTGTTTCCAGGGATAGGAAAGGCCTTCAACCAGACCCTTGCTCTTTTTCAACAAGCTTACCTTGGCACTAATTTATCTCCATCCACACAGAGTTCCAATAGCCCTAACAGAACTGCAGATACATCTAGGTAAGGCTCCCATACAGTAAAACCTCTCCCAAGGAGATCAATGGCTGCTCTTCTTATGGGACTAAATGCTGGTAGCTTTGAACTTGGGGGTTGAAGTAACAGGAATGTCAAAGCTTTGCCTGCAAATAGGAGAGAAAGTTACAGAATATTATACTATCATTAATAAAGTGCAAAATACTGTATTTGATTACCAAAGCTATGACCATGAAGGAAAATCTTGCAGTTACCAACAGACTCTTGTAGCCCAAAAATATTGTCTGGTCCGGTAGACATATTCATATCATATTTTAGTAATTTCCTTAATAAACATGTTATCTGGTCTGGATTCGAACTAGATTGCTGCAATTAATCCAGCCAATAATTTCAGGATCCTTACATGAGAAAGTATAGCACCACAACTTACTAGTATGCATAGCATGAGAGTATTTGGTCAGTCCAAATCCTTCTACTACATGTACATTCTTTTTCTTCTGCTGTTCATCCATGGTTTTCCTTTTGCTTGGTTCAATTTCATGTCCAAACTCTGCACCTAATACCCCCATCATAACTATGGCTGTGGCCTGCTTGCGGCGACTTTCAAAACTTTGAGAAGCTCTATGAATTGGGGAACCATCTAAAGGAAATAAAAAGATACTTTACAACTAAAATCTTACGATCATTAAAATAAGGTTGTATACCGAGAAGACATTCATTACATTTGCCTATATTTTCTTTGGACTAAATTTTGTCCTAACTTATCCTAATGCTTTCAAATTCCCTTTATAGCCTTTTCCTACCTCCAAGTATCTGGTCTTCATCCTCCTCATCGTCTTCTTCCCGTTGTTCCTGGACTCCTTGTTGGTACTCTGTCAGTAGACTCAAAGCAGGATCTACATAACTAGGTAGGTATGGGGACCAGTCGTCTACTAACTGCTTTCTTCCTTCTGCTCCAATGCGTCTTAATTCTGCCAGGAACAAAGCTTGGGCTGCCTCTCTTATCTGGAAAGGTTTAAAGTTATAATTTAGCATTGTCAAATAATTAAGACAAAATAACCCTTTGTTATAAAACCATGATCTAATTCATCCACATTATCAGGGTACTAAACTTGCAAAAATTGACAGCATAGAAAAATTCTGTCGACTTAGAGTGCGACTAGGTTTGATACCCTGATGATGAATATGCAATATATTTAAAATTCTACAATTTAGGACTTATTCATTTAAATTCATCCTCATCTGTCACTTTTTGTACAGAAACATTAGTAGGGTTTATATAAAAAATGGAATGAGCTTGTCTTCATTCTTTGTTTATTGTCTTGGTTTGCTGTAAAAGTAATATAATCAATCAATCAATCAGTCACCTCTAAACATCTGTCTTGCCATCTTCTGGCCAACATCTCCAACATTGGTGATTTGTAGTTGTCTTTCCCTATAAGATCTGGAAGCAAGACACAGTGCAAAGCAGCCAATAAGCTCCAACTCTGCTTGATATGTGCTTGATGTGTTTGATCCTGGTCTGAATCTGTTTCACCATCTGCAGTTCTAAATACAGTAATGAAGATCATGATGGGACAAAAATTCACTTCAGCAACAACAAAAATATTCGAAATCTTATTTCTACATCACTGATGAAATAGTTTGAGACTGTATATGAATTAAAGATATAGAAACTCAAAAACTATTGTTTTATCCGTAAACATCTTTTCTTGTTGCCTTGGACCAGTATTCAAAATGAAGACTTGGTTTATTTATTCTCAAAGATAGTATCAAACAGTTCAGTAGAGTGTTTTAATTTCTAAAGATTCTTACCCATCGCCTTCAATACTTCTTTTTGATGTGAAGGAATGTGTTAAGCTCATCAACGTATTAGCAGTGGAGATGACAGATAACAAATGCTGGGTGGTGATAGCATTGGAGATCAACCAATGGCCATTAGTAGCATTGACAGGGGTGATTTCATGGGAGATATGGTCCGTATGCCAGCCTGGTAACAAAAGGGACAAATGTCCACCCCTTGAGAGAAGACCAAAAGACAAGGGAAGTTTGGGTCTCAGTAGATTCAGCTTGCTTAAACAGAGACGGTCTAAATCAGCATCCAGTCCCCAGGCATGGAGAAAGGACATGTACAACTGTGATATCTCATGGATTAGACTGGTCTCTGGGAAGTGAATATTTTTAGGTCTGTTTTCATGATCCCCTCCTTTTGTGGCCTCGCCAGCTTTTCTCTGTGTCCTAGGGGAGATTGGTTTGAAGCCCGCACTTTCTATTTCTGCCTGAATCTTTTTCTGTGCCTCTTCTGCTTTGTCTTTAACTTTGGAAAAAAAGTCTGTAAAAATCAAAGGTAGGAGGTATTGGTATGTCAATGTAAATGAAATTAACAGTGAAATTTAGAACAAAAGTCAGAATGACCCTAAAACACAAAATAAACAATAAGACAAGTGTTCAGAAGTTCAGTATAATTACAATGACATAAATCTTTGAAATATTAAACGTAAAATCTCTTTAACTCACCATGAATTTTCTTCTGTGGTTCCGACATATGAGCATATTTGTCTTTGTCTGTGCTCACAAGGAACCCCATAGCTTCCAAAGTGGTGGGAGACATAGCAGCATATTCTTCACTGAGTAACTGGACTGTAAAGATAGGATAAGACCCTTTGAAGCTCTGATTCTACAGACATGTTCATACAATTTTAGCACAAGTACACCTAAGTTTTTCGTACTCAAACACAACATTAATGTATTTTATAACCTGTAAGAGTTTATTCCCTAATCAGTTTATTCATTTGACACAAAAAAATCATAAATGAACTAACCAATGAGAGCTTCTGTATCAAAGAATAGTATGTGTGAGTCAGGATCTTTGGTATTGGTTCTAAGTCCTTGGATATTCATGGGATGGGCTTGGGGTTTCTGCACAAGCTGTAGGTTGATGCCTAAGAGTTAAAAATGTCAAAATTAAATGTTAATAACAAAAAAAAAGGGGGGGGGGGACCTCAACTTAAAAATCTGGTTAAAAACCTTTTAAACGTTACACATCATCATGGACATTCTTCAGGATTTTCGGATGCCAACATTGAAAAAAACACCATATCAATAAGAAACAATCCATCATCAGAAAAAAATACAATATATTTTGTAAAATGTTTTTGAATGTCTCAGTGTTTTCTCTAAATTCATCATTTCCATTTCTGCTGAGTGATATTCATCAAGTCATGGTAATTGTGTCAGAATGTAAAGGATTGTAAAATAAGGATAGGGCTATTATCATAACATGCAAAGAAACAACCCAAAAAAGACTGAGAGACAACCAGTTCACTTCAATTTAAAAGATATGAGTCACCTTCAATAAACAAAATTAAACTGGAAGAAGAAAGTATGAAACCAATCCCAACATTCTGTGTTATTATCCTTATAGCATTTCAAACTGAAGGAATCAAATCAAGTCAAATGAAAAAAATCACCTGAAACCAAACATAGAATTTATGCAAGAATAAACATTTATACAAGAAATTTCCCATTCCATGTTATGTCCTACCCTGATTCAACTTGAGTATCATCTGAATCAACCATAAATCAACTGAGAAAATAGAAAATACTTTGAATTGAAAAACTCATAAATGATAATATCATCTCTAGGTAAATGCAAAAACATTTGAAAGAAAAAAATTAAATTATTTTTATGATGATGACAAAGGGGTTCATTAATGTCTCAATATGATTTTGTTTATGGAAATTTGTTTTTAAAACTCTCTCACAATACAATTTGAAGCCATAATAGTGAAAAGTGACACTCTTACCTGGGTGGTGTTCTTTTCCTCCTCCTTCCTGAGGTTTGTTTAACTGTTGTTGGGCTAGATTACGGAATGTAGCTAAATTTCTTCTTTTGAATGCTTGGGCTAGGCTTATGGTAGGATTGACAAGCTGGTCAGCTGTCACATGAAGTTTCTCATCACAAGCATTAAGAATTTCTTCAGCTGTAATGCCATGCACCACACGATCTAAATGGCCTGAAATTGAGACATGACATTTATTTCAATTCACTAGAAAACAGCATTTTCAAAACAAATAACCACTTTAAAATTATCTTACATTTCAAAGCAATCATCATTATCAAGATATAGATCATGTTTGGGATCAGGATCCATATCTAGGGATTACTTGAGGGACTAAGGGACCGGCCATTTTTGCCCCATTACAAAGTATATGATTATGTAAGCTCATCTGTGCATTAAGTAAGATAAAAGAGAGACTAAACTTTTTTTATGCACTGTGTGAAA
>JAVSBT010145537.1:0-31473 GCA_033118115.1 Pharyngocirrus eroticus | reverse complement strand
AATAAAAATGTTTGTTCCCGGACCCAGTGAGGACTCTTCCCGAGACATACGGGATGTCTTTACTGTCGCACCCTGTCATCAATCTTCTATGGCAGTGACCAATATTAACTGACCCTTTGGAGAGATAGGTCTATTGTCATGTTTTTGATGTTGCGTTTTATGTATTTGTAGTTTTTTTCATAAACTTCTGGGATCTCAGAAAAAGTAAGGCATCTGGGAATTATTTAGTGGCTCAAAGTTGATTAGTACTTTTAGGATTGTGCAAAGCTAGTTGTATCTCTGCAATGTTCAATCTGGTGAAATTTGCATAGCAGTTTGGTAATTTCATACAGCAAACTGCTGTGCCAATCAAGCTGTATTATTCCCTGGACATACTTTTTGGTGATATCTTTGTTGAAGAAGTGAGAAAATACAGTTTCATCAGTTCGTGTTTCTATCTATACTAGAAACCTACAATGGTGCCAGTGAAGTAGTGGCGAAATAGTGAAAATAGACTTCCAAATAAGGCTGATCAGACCTGTGCTAATTTCATTCACGTTGAAGTTGTAGGCTTTTTCAAAGACCTAATACTAGACAAAATACTTTTTAGAAAGTTGTTTACAATGAACTACAAGTGAAAATGGAACCTAATTTAGTAGTATTCCATGAGGCTGGAGTTAAAAGGATGTTTTTTTCTTCTTTATCTGAGTTTTTTTTTCTTCAATTTTCCCAACTATATGTAATTATCAGCAACAGCAGTGCTCATAATTGTCCCCTTGGAGTTTGAAACGTTTCAAAGCCTTGAAATTCTATCCTCCAATAATCAGCACATACTGTTCTGAGTATGTTGTTGAATGATTGATTATCACTCAGAATTGTCAAAATGAACCTGTTTTCGACTGTGTACAGCCTCCTTGGGTCAAGGACAAACCCAATGTACCAGTATTGGTGTCCTTTGCCGAGAAATAAGATTCTAATTTTCAGAATTGAATTTTTGTGACATGGTAAGGTTATGGAAAGGGAAATTGGAAAACAAACCTTTTGCTGGATATAGTTGATCGGTATTAATGAATAAGTGACAATACATTTCAGAAAAAAGAAAACTTTGTAGTGATAGTTAGTAACTTTGCTTTTTGGGTTAGTGAGTTAGTTTGAAAGTTGGTTGGTTGGTTGGTTAATCTTTGTACTTTGAACAAAAATAGACAAATCAAGAGGCAGAATTGATTCATTTGAACATCTCTTTTGGTAAATGGAGTTCTTTAAAATGCCATTTAATCTGAAGAAGCTTACCAAAGCTTTGCCCTTTCTCTAGAGATTGGTGTGTCAAATGATAGGCCTACTCTTCTTCTTCATCAAGTTATCTTGGTTTCGTATTAAAAGTCTTTGGAGGATATCTTCTACTTAATGCTAAAAAAACACTTTTGGTTTTTGCCTTGTAGTTGTACATTTATGCATTCACTTTGAAGGTACAACTCACATTTCTAAAAGATTTAGAATGGAAACATCTTGGACAGTAATCAATGATCAGGTTCAGATGCTATCCAACAACATATCTTGAATCAAAAGCATCATTTTCATCAAAGTTATATATAAATTTTTATTGTCCCACTTCAAGGATTTTTGCTTTTTGAAAAGTTTGGACATACATGTCAGTCATTTTCTGTTTTTTGTCTCCACATGTATTTATAAACAGTCGAAGAACACAGATGACAAATGTTGCTGTTTGTCTTTGACTTATATGGGGTTTAAAGGCAAGATTTTGACCAATATATTGTTTTATGGTGTCTGTCCTTCACATTTCTGCTGCAAAACAAATTGCAATTTAACAAATTTACAGATTTCAAAGGACCGGTTACTTAAAAATCCCTAAACCCTTATCTTCCATTTCAATTTGGTTTCCTTGGTCGAAGTGACCTTCAAACCATTTAGAGGACACAGCTGAAACAAATTAATTGTATTGATTAGGATTGATTCTTGAACACACTGCCATTGTATAAGTCATAATTATAAGGATCAATACAGGCTTTGGTGAAAAATGGAATTATCTTGGGACTGCTTAAAACCAACATCAAAACACCTCATATGGGATCAATAGGAAAGAAAGAAATACAAAGCCAACTGGTCATGAATAGTATTGGAATCTGTATTTAAGATCAATACATGTGTAATTTTAGGCTTAACTTTATGGCTAATTTAGTCTTAATTTCTAGCATTAATTTACTGGCTCATTGCAGAGTTATGTCACGCAGCAACTGGGCGGAGGAAGCTTACATAGAAATGATGAGCTGTCTTCTAATAGTTGTCTTTGTAACTGTTTTTTCATCATTTATGTATGCTGCAAAGCAGATCTACACATGGCCTTGTCAGTAAACAAGGCCACTAATAAGGTGTGGGGTTTATGAGGTTGTTAATGATTTTATAAGACTATCAAATGTGATCTGTTGCTGGGTAATGAAAGGATAGAATAGGATGTCCTGAATCCATGTCAAGAGTTATGCTCAGAGAATGTTGTTGGGGATGTTTTTTTTTAAAAAGAAGTGTGTAAGAGTTTGTCTGGTGTTCTAGTCTTATCCATGTTTCCACAACCTTACAATGAAATGGAAGTATCGCAATCATTTACTACTGAAGCACTTTCAAGTAAACGTAGGGAAAAGATACAAATGTTGATATTTCCTACTGATTCTTCACCAACTTTCATATTTGTTGCATACATGTGTCTAAATGTTGCCATTCAATTGGATTTTTGATGGGCTTTTTTTTTATCTTTATCTTAAACAAACCCAATACTATAACCTGAGACATCGCAATACAAAGTGCCAACAGTCTTCCTCAGGAACGTCTCAAAAAACTCATTTGTTCCAAAGATGATATATTTGATAATAATACTGTTAGTAGTAATGATTGTACTGATAATTATATATGATGATAAATATAGTAATAACAATTATATATTGACTGTAACATTTTTTTATTATCAAAATGTAAAACTTTCCAAACATTGTTGATTTTGAAAGTTCCTCTAACTCTATAGAGGGATAATTACAAAATAATTAAAATACTATGTACATCAACAGATTTCAAAAATAAACAAATTTATATTTACAATTGGAATTTTTTAATCAACCTATAATATTATTGCCGGAAGGGAATCTGTAACAAATTGTAGTCATAATGAAATGGAATTTCACGAACAGAAACAATGACTTGTATATATAAAAAAAAGCACAAAAATACCACCAGACTTAATACACAAAAAAATAGTTAAATTTCAGAGAATAATTTTGTTTGTACAGATATAGATATAGATGAGCATAACATTTCAATTCATACCCTTTACATGTTATTATCTTGTTTTGCCATATTTACTCATTCAGCTCTTTGAACTAAAATGTACAGCACATTTAAAGATGTATGAGTTAGAATTAAAAGAATAAAACACAAATGCCAAATTAATTGCTTGCATTCTATTTGGGGTTTTCTATCAAAAGATTTTTTGTTTAGTTATTTATTTGTTTTTTTTGTGTTTTATCAGATTTAACCTTTCAATTTCCCTATCACAGAAGACAGCTCTTTGACATTTTATGTGTTTTTCTTTCACATTCTTTTTTTTGACATATAAATGCTACTATGTATTTATTTAATTTTTTGTTATCTACAAAAATGACTTTTTCTTTTCATTAATTTTCATTTCTGATTTCTGTTAACTCAATAACAGGCTCAGACTCATTTGTTTCTTGATTGGCAGCCATATGGTAACTTTGTTCTTCTTTCTTTTTTTTCACACAACATCCAATAAGTACTATAACTCCTAAAACTATTGGCAATATCAGCATCAGCAACCATTTATAATCAAAATCTCCTTTTGCAGGAACAACTGGGTTGGTATGGTTTGTTGATGTATCAGAAGGTGGGCTGGGTGTGGTAATTGTCTGTGGGGTGGTCACTAAGCTTCTATTCTGTGTGTCATCATCTGCATCATCTGCAGAAAAAGAGTAAAATTAAAAAAAATTAAACAAGACCATATTAATGACTTGTGTTGTCTTAGATCCCATAAACAAATACAGATGTAAGCTTTATATCGAAAGCTTCTGAACATTTATAAATTGACCACTTATTATCAAATCAAAATTAAAATGTCACATTGAACATGATGTACATAACATTAGAATAGTATATATATATCCATGCCATATCAGCTACAACTTATATACTATTAAATAAGATTAAAAAAAGCCAAAAAAAGAGAGCAAGAGAGAGAGGGAAGTGGCGCATACAGTCACTTTTTATCCCAAGACTTTACATTATGTACATTTTTGGTGCTAGCACTTCATTGAAAAGTTACCTAGCTTGATTCAATAAAGTTCAGAAGCCCCCAAAAATGAATAAAAACTGTGTGTGCTAAGACTGACACCTGTAATACATGGTAAGAGAAAATAACCATGTAAAGGAAGGATGTTTGTTGAAGGTTGATTCACATATCCCCATACAAAGGTAGAATAAGTTAAAGTTATATAAAAACGCTTTATATATGGAATGGATGCGCTTACATGTTTTAATCACACCCTGCTTTAATTCACTTGAAAAAAGGATAGAAGTAACAAAAGAAATCACAATTAAAAATTTATCCTATGTGTTTCACACTTGTACAAATAATTGTGAACAGTAAAAATTGATGAAGTACAAAAAAATAATAAAAAAATAAAGTGAAAATGGCAAACATTAAGGTTTTGAAATGTGTAGGCTACATACATATAAAATCAAATCTACATAGACTATCTATTTATAAAAAAAACACTATTCATAATTAAACATGAAACAATTTGTTACCTGTGTCCTTTTTACAGAAAAATTGAACGAAAAATAGTTTGATTATTCAGTGCTGTAGCAATCTTATGTTGTATGTAAGATGAGTGATAGCATTATAAAAGATATTACTACAATTATGTAAAGTTGATATACATTGCACTTTAATGCACATAAGTTTTGTTATAGTCGTTGTGTATTTTTAAATGTTTTTGACTAAGATCAAAGGTTAGTCATAAATGTATTCAAATAATTCAACCGTACCTATATACCAGCATATATGTTTTTGGATGTCATATCTGTAGCCATCTTTGCAATTACATACTCTGTCTTCTATGGGTGATCCGTTGTGAACAGTAAACATTTTAAAATGGTAACATGTTTTTCTGAAGAATAAAAAAATAACTGTCAAGATAATCTCTTCAGAACGTAATATATTATGATGCGCAAGAAGAGACAAGGCTTTCCATGATTCAATACCCAATTAGCTTCTATTTCAATTTTAGGCATTGGTTTTGGTAGTTGTGATTAAATTTTATATGCCCAAAATACATGTTTGAAATCCTAAAATTACTATTGATTTTGAAAGTCATTTTTATGAACACAAAAAATTATTGACATATAGGACTGCACAGAGACATTTACTTACTTCAAATTACATTTCTGACGCTCGCCTAAGGTGGAGGTTTCATTTCTAAACAGTTCACCTTCACATGGTGAACAGAAACTTTTGGTCTTGTCACATTTGGCCTCATTACCAATTGGACATGTTAGGGGGCAGCAATACAAGGCATTTTCAATTTGTACTCTCTTGTCGCTTTCACATTCATTGTCTGAAGAAAAACAAAACTTGTATTAGATTCTACTGTAGTATGGAAACTTCCAAAATGTATTCATAGTCATTCAGAAACTGTGCCACTGCCATTTTTCAGCTTTTGACACATCTTATTGTATTTTTCAAATGGTTAAACAACAGCCTTGGATACAAAATGATCAAAACAGGCCAGGTTAACCAAGTTTTAAATGCCTTTAAATCTGCCTTTTTGTTTTCACATTTTTGAAAAAAAAATGTGAGTGAATAACGTCAGCCATATTGTATGTCACTATACATTCTTGTATGACAAAATTATATGACATGCATGAAAACAAAGTTACTGAAATAATTTCTTGATATCATAATTATACAAAGTATATGTTATTTTTTCTTTTAGCAATTAAGTCACTTGCCTTATTTTGACCAAAGAATGATGCAATATAGCATGCAAAAAGTAGAGTGGAGAGCGAAAATAGATAGTACTATTTCTTAATTTACTGATGTGGAACCACACGATTAATATGTTGTCTATACTATATGTAAAGATTTGTTAAATTGTTGAATACCATTTTGTGCATCAATTCCTTTGAGGGAAATATAAATCAGAAAAATGAATATGAAAGCCTTGGTCCTCATCATGGCACATGTTACTATTAACGCATGCTGCATGTCAAAAAGGAAGTCTCGTCTTGACTTACGGCAAAACACATCGTCTTTTCTACGTCCGGTTACTTTGTTCATTACCCGTGTAATAAAACTTAAATTCATGTTTGTTTCAAATGCGTTGTCAAACTTTGAAAGTGCAGAAACAAACATAACAGAGATGAGGTATAGTTAACAGAAATTGCAGTTGACCGTGACTTTTTATTGAATTTTTTGTATAAAGAATTCTTTTCTGTAAAATCTTTTTGTCATTAATTCTTCGTCTTAATATGTATGAATTTTTCAAAAGATGCATATGATCTAACCAAAATAATCCACTATATCATGAATGATTTTCTTTATCAACGTGGCTTAGTCATGATAGTGACACACTTTGTGATGTTTTATTAGTCTTGTTTAAACTATAATTGTTTCATCTTCACATGATTTTATACCAAGAACAGCACTGAAGTCATAGACATTAACTATGAAAGACTATTTTTACCAAAATCAACTAATAATATACAAGCAGGTGTACTCTAACTTTACATTTTACATAAAAACATGTTGAAAGCATTTTTTAAGTGTTCAAATTTATGTATTCTCTTTGTTTCAATGATCGCCTCCTTTCCTCTGGATATCCCTTGGGTCAGCTTGTGTTAAATTGGCCGTTTTTAAGATTCACACTTCCAGCCCAAGGCTCCTAGATCAAACTCTTAAACAGCCGTCAGAATAATCAAGCTTACCGCTATTGTAGATTAGTGATGTGTGGTCTTATTTCAAATGGAGAACAAGTAGTGTTATTGGATCCTCTAAGAGATGAAAGAGAATTTTCTTGAAAGCTGTTTTGGGTACATCGATCTGTCCCTAGGGTTCACCAAGTTCATTGACAGACAATTCAGACTCTGTACGTGTTTTAGTGATTGCTTTTTTCTGTGAAAGTTTTCTTTCTCAGTGATTGATCTACAAGTGTAAGATTTCTTAGAGCAAGGTACAAAGACTTGAAATATTGTAATTCTAGGAAGAAAAGTTGAGTAAAAAGCAATGACAAAGTAGGTCAGCAATTGTTCAGTTGGGTACCCCTACCCCCTTTCGAAATGAAAATGTTTGCTATTTGTGCACCTTTAGAGACCATTGGCAGGAACAATTTGAATTCAGAATGATTTTAATTTGGAGTTTGTGTTCTTTTTACAGACATTTGTACTGGCAATTGTTGTTAGTGTATGGAGACATTGCTATTGTATCATGTGTATTCAATGATAACCTGTTTCTTGTGTCTTCTTGCAACAGAAAGGTAATATCATAGTGCCATCCATCAGTTTTGAAAGACGCTCATATCAAAAATACTTTAATGGAAGAGATGCAATGACGGAAAAAAACTTTCCCCTTGAGGGGACTTCCCGACACTGACTTTCAACTTTTG
Source organism: Pharyngocirrus eroticus (assembly GCA_033118115.1). Lineage (NCBI taxonomy): Eukaryota > Metazoa > Annelida > Polychaeta > Saccocirridae > Pharyngocirrus > Pharyngocirrus eroticus. The sequence continues at coordinate 23,812 of JAVSBT010145537.1, read as the reverse complement.
CATGTTTTTTTCTTTAATACATTGCATAGATAATTAGGTATTGTGCTATTAATCATCAGATTATTAATCTTCAAAGGCTAAACCCTCGGCATAATCCTTCCCTATTGCCTTCATGGTGATTTGTATAATCTATCTGGATTTTTATGTTCAATCAGGCACCATAAGTAATTTAGAACCTTTTTTCTTTCTTGGGAAAAGCTGAGAACAGTCCAAGAGACGCATTCATAGCATGATTGATTTAGTGTCTTGGAATAGGACCAGAAAACACAACCAAGGCAAATATTAGGGACATGATTGGAATTTTGTGAATTCATGTTTGATTAATATCACCGCAACTTGAGGTTATTGATGATATTGTGTATGATGAATTTATTTCCTTGTTTTTTTATGAAATACACATGTATCTCAGGTGATTCTCAGCCTCCTCTACTCTGTATGCTTATTCTGTTCTTGCATGCCATATTCATTAGAAGAATTACCTTTTTTGGCCAAGGTTGACTTGACACCTTAGCTAATAACAGAAAGAAACAATGTTGGGTCTTTGGCAAAAAAATATAATAATCTGGTTCTATCCCTCAAGGGAAAGAATAAATGTTTTATGGATGAGACAATGTAAAGACCTTTCAAATGTGTGGTGAAAAATTAAGTTTGAAACATTTATCTGGGTTTATTATGGCCAGTGGACTAAGGACAGGCAAGCTGCTATTTTAACCCTTTTAAGCTAGCTGGAGAAGACCATTTAGTCCAGAGAAGTAATAAAAGGTGTAAAAGGGGGGAAGGGTTAAGTTTGAATTCATCCGCTTAAGATTAGCATTAATAGATAGGCATGTCAGTTAAAACTGATGGGATCCAAACATGCATAGCATTTTAATGATTTTGAAAATCTTTGACTTCCATCCTCACAAAGAATGCCCTGAAATGAATGATCTTCTTTAATGAATGACTGCTCATTATCTCTGCCTGGCAAAGCATCTTAATTATGATGAAGGGTAGGGAAGACAATCACTAGCAGTTCTTAAGTGTAGACGCTTTGATGTAGTCAAATTGATATTGGTGCCTTGTGGCTCGTTTTTACCATTAGTGGAGGAATGAATATTTGACGATCAATTTAAAACACCTCGGTAATTAGGTTTAGCAGAATAAAAATGTGTTGAAAAAAGGCCTTCCATGAAGAAAGGTATTGTGAATATACATACACAGCTATATAACTGCATGTTTTTTGGCTGAAAAAAGAAAGAAAAAAAGACTTCCATGAAGAAATACGCGATGTTAATATATACAAACATATAGTTTCAGTTTATTTAAGAATATCTTTTAAATGTTCATACCATTGTTTACTTAGTTCATAACTAATTAAATATTCAACTCCAATGATTTGATTCATTATTTATATTACTTTGTGTTCCTGTCAGTTAATTTTTGTTATAGCAGGTCATTTTAGAAATACTTTGACTAACGATGGTGAAACATGAGACAATTTTTGGCAATATCTTTTGTATTTTGATATGATACTGCATACATTTGCTTGTGGGTTCAGTAGGTGTAGAGAATTATTCTTGAATTGTAGAGAGAGCTTTTACTTCTTTTTATTTAATTTTTAATGAACATCCTTGATGAGGACTGATGGAGGTCAACATTTTAAGACAACACCACTTTACATCTATAGAAAAATAGTTATTTTTAGCAGCTAGGAAATGACAGGTGGATTTTTCCCCCCAGAAATGACTTGATACGACAGTTTTTCTAAGATAATAAAAAGAAATCCCAATTACGTCAAGAAGATTCCAGAATTTGTTTGTTGTGAAAAGAGGTGCAAGAATCCAATGTGTTCAAAGGAAAGGGAGAAAATTGCTCATAATGTTTACTGTAATGATGAATCTAAGATAGCTTTCAGCCTAATCCATAGACTGGTTCTAGGAAGAAAGCGTTGTCAAATGACTTTTGTGATTGGATCTGGGTCAATCAATACAAAAAGGAAAAGCAGCATTCCAAAGCAAACAATTGAACACATGAAAAGACATTGCATTCAATTTACTAAAAAGAGCATCAACTTTCAACAAAGTAACTGGATTAGCAGAATAATGCCAAGAGCTACTTCTTTGATAGATTTTTAAAAAAAAGCATTATACGTAATTTACTGGAAGAAAGTTTCAATTTTTTGTCATTTAAAAAAAGGATCGATATTAGTTAATAACACAATAAAGTTCTGTGTAATATGTAATATAAGATTTGATCAAAAGCAGCTAATTGAACACCTACCTACCAATTTGACGTGCTTATTTTATCAATATGCTCAGTTTTTCGAAATCCAAGGTATATTATGAATACAGTGCAAGTGTAAAAAAATATAGAAAAACATGTTTGAAAAGCAAAAGTCACCAACCAACTTATTGTATGATGGATAAAGGAATCTCTAGTAACGTAATTAAAAATGTTGATCATACAAACTAGATTCATCTCCCTGGGGTTATAGGTTGCTATTAGTTACCATGAAGTCAGTTGATAGCCTGTTCCAAGAAGCTGACAATGTGTTAAATGATGTGAATAAAGAGAGGTAATATAAGAAATCAATGCTTGTGTATGATCATCCACCAAGGACAAAATCTAGCAAAAAAAATATACTGGATAACTATGGTAACAATAGATGAAGCAATGATAGGGTACTGTTACAGTGTTAGGGATGCAAAAGTGATACTTGCCATCTTCTAATAGACATATAACAATTTCTTAGGAGGGTGATTCGGATATAACTCTTATAGTCACAACATGCATAACCCATCCCTTTTACTTCAATTATATGTGGTATCGTATGTTAAACTCATCTTCCATGGATAGTTGGACCATATGTACATGATTTAGTTGATGAAGGCGACCAATCTAAAGTTGTTCAAATAATAGCAACTAAAATATATAGGTCAAATGTTATTTAGATGTAGATCTTAGAGGAACTTCCTTAGATAGAAGGTGATGTAAATGGTTATGAAATACTTTTCCAATATGGAGGGAATTTATTAAATTATATTTTTTGAACAGCAAAAATGATTGGAAAAGAATGATAAGTGAATATTGGTCAATTTGAAGGTCCAGAAGCTTTCTGTGAAGCTTGTATTGGTCCTTCGGCCTGTATCAGGCAGATAGTATAACTAATTTCCCACTGAGTATATGTATGCAGATAAATGTATTGTTTTCAACCTTTATCTGGGTCTTTTTCATGCCAGATACAGTTATCCTTGACATGGGACCTGGATTTCTTGTCTCATCCAAATGACACCTTGAAAGCCAGTGAAAAAATATGTTGAGAGTTGTTTACTCCATCTAAAAAGCATTTATGATGTCATATCCATCTGAGGTGGCCTTGCATAACAGAGCTCTTTTAGATGAGCGCTGTTTTTATAAAACACTCCTTCCTTACTAGGATTCGAGAAACAGGTGAAGCCTGATCCATACTCAGGTAAAGACAGGTGAAAGTTGGAAAAAAAAGGTAGAGAAATCAATAAGGGGAATGAGGAGAGAGTCTTTAAAATATTTGATGTTATATGTGGCTCTTACCAGATCTCGTATGGCAAAGAGGTGAATGTTTAAGTAGATTGATGATGAAAGTAAAGGTAGTTCTCAAACTCAGATGGCCTTTTAGGGAGAATTCAATTAGGTGAAAGAGTGAAGGAAACAAAATGATGGTTAGATTTTGAAGGTGATGAGATTTGGAAGAAGAGTAATGATAAAGACAGACAGATGTGTATTTATTTATGTGATTTTTTTCTCCATCCTGTTGTATCCAACGTTTTGTTTATTCTAAATACAATGTTCAAAATAAGATTGTTGAGCCTTATTTTATGGATAATTTGTTGAATGATTTAACACATGTTTTACTATTATGAATAACATTTTTTCTCCTTTTTATATTTGCAGATGCCAACTCCCAGTGCCAATGTTTTCAAGAAATGAATTCAGTGTGTGGAGTATACTAAAGCACTGCATAGGAAAGGTAACAACATATTTAATAGTTCATCAATTCAAAACTTGTACAAACAGTTGATATTCACAACTACATACATGTTCTTTTGACAATTTTCTTCATTCTTGACGAGTTAAAAATAAGCAACTTGATAGCTTTCGATTACTCTGTAGAGTGGTAGACTTCATCAGTCATTTATGATGTTTCACTTTGATCATGTCCACTAGATGTCTTTGTACATGGGTGAGATCAATTCCTTCAAAGACAGAAGCAAACAAGATATTGAATCTCTTGGAAGTACTTAGGATAGAAGCAGTTCTAATGTCTTACTCTGTCTGCCCTTATAACTTATAGGTTGAGGTTAGACACACCTTTTGGAGTCGATATAAATTGATTTCAAGTTGGCGACCCATTTTTTCTCCAATCAATTGCAGCCCTTGACTAAAAAAGCGTGTCTAACCATGACAAGGTACCTATTTAAATCATGTGAAATCGTTAAAAAGTGTGTCTGGAAGCAAATTCAAACCAAATAAATAAGTCATTTACTTCACAGAGGGGAATTAATAGAATCGAAAAATGTCTAGCCACAGCCAATCTCTTGTCCTTTTAACCCCCCCCCCCCCCATTACTCTTGGGTGTGGTTGCCCGGAAGGAAGGAAGGAAGGAAGTTTCTAAACAAAGCCATGCCAAGGAATGCAAGTCTTGTAACCCTAATGCAATTCAAATTGGTTGCATTGAAAACTGTTTCTGATGAAACCAACAAACCCAAGCAGTACAATACTTTATGTAGTAAGAAGAAAATGAGAACTCCCCATTATGAAATGTAGTTAGCCTTTCATACAATGATTTGTGTGCTGCTATGAAACTTTTCTACCATTTTCATGTTTTGTCCGATTGTTGGGGGTTTCTCACAGTCTCTTTCATTACATTTTTCTTTTACAGGAGTTGTCCAAGATCACAATGCCAGTCATATTCAACGAACCATTGAGTTTTTTACAAAGAATTGTGGAATACATGGAATATGCAAATTTACTCAAACTCGCATGTGCTTCTGATGATCCAGTTGTGAGAATGGAAGTAAGTAGAGCTATACAATGTTAGGTCATTGACATATAGGTGAAAGTTCAAACCATCCTCCTACTTTCCTTCAAATATTTTGGGGTTAGTTCATTCATTTGTTCTGATGGAGATCTCTTAAAAACTAGGGCAATAAACAAGCCCTCATGTTTGTCAACCACATAATTTAAAAGCTGTTTACATCTAGATTTTGATGTATCATTTCCAATAAAAAAAAACACTTCCCTAGCCAAACAGGCTGTGATGCTAACACTATGATGTATTGGTAAACTGTATGTAGTCATGGATTTGATTTGTCACCTGAAACCCATGGTCACAAAATCTCAATTATCCGTCCTCTTGAGAGATGTGGCAATTCTTACAGAGGTCATTTCTTGCCTAGTACTCTGGAATTTTGTGTTTTTTATGAAAGGAAGAGTGGGCCTTCAATCATTTTGCAATCTCCAGAGTGAATCTGTTATAGTTAATGTAAGCACTTAAAAAATCTTTACACCATTCATATTATATACTTGATTAACAAAACAAGAGTCTACTGCTGTGCAATAAGTACAATTTATTCCCAGAGCTCCTTTTTAAAGTTTACAACGCAGTCAGTTGTACATAACAAGTTAACCCTAAGCCGGTCTCGGGACTAAAATGCATAATTTTGGAACAACTGAAATGAATTGAAGACTTTCAATATGAACAGTGTTTGCCATACATCCCAAAATATAAATACCAATTTCATAGACCTCCATTATGCTGTAAACATAGGGTAAAAGAAAAAATACCCAAGCACAAATGATAAATTAAATCATAATTTCTTTTAGAATGGAAAGAACAATGCAATCAAAATTCCTTGATATCTAATAAACCTCTATTGCGGTTGTTTTCATTTTACAATGAACCCTGATTGAAAAATAAATGTAGGGATGAGGATTTAGAAAAAGCAAAGACTTGATGATAAAACAGACCTCACACTGTCCCTCAGAAATAATTATAGTTTTTCTCAACCTTACCTGGAACTGCAGTAGATTTTTTTTCCAAAGAAATATTAAAGAGAGGGATAGAAATACAGGATATCTCATAAATGTTATACCTAAAATTATATGACATATTGCTGCAATACAGAACTATATATAATATTACTCATATATATTAATCCTAGCTTTTAGAACATCTCCTCTCCCCCCACCTTTGATTGATATTTAGAATTTGATATGGAAGGAAGAGCTTGGATTAGTGGTGAAGCACTTATCTACAAATCAGAACGGTGAGGATCTGATTCCCAGCCTTGTTTCATTTGGCAAGACTTCAGAGAGATTTCATTAACTTTTGGTACGGGAAAAGTTGAATTGATGAGATTCCTGTCATTATTTCCAGGGGATAATGAAACGCAAGCCTTGAAAATGCTTTGGATTCAGATCACGTTTAAATCATTGTATGAGATTGATGGGATAACAGTAAACTTCTGTTTGCACAGAATAAAGAACAGTCAAAAAGGAAGAAGACTCCATTTTTAGTTAATTTGGAAATGGAATATATCATGATTATTGTCTATTATGTATCCATTACTACAGCCTGCCTGTGAAATGGATTTAGTCAATTTTGAAATCTAGTGTGACTTTGTCATTGTGGGGCTGTCTTCTTGTTCTTCTTGGCTGCTTTAAATGGAAATTTACTGCAGATACATTTATTTGACAAGGTCTGGCTTTTTCTGGGGGTTTTCCTCCATTCCTCCATAGTGATTTTTTTTATTTTGAAGAAGAAAGAGTTTCAAATACTGTTGGTCATTCTTGTGTCAAATATAGGCTACTAATGGAACTTGACACACACTATATAAATATTAAATAAAAACGATTTCATGACATTTGTGAGTTTATATCATTCATTTTTATTGTGTATTTTCAGTATGTGGCAGCATTTGCAGTCTCAGCATCTGCTTCCAATTGGGACAGACTGGGAAAACCTTTCAATCCATTATTGGGGGAAACTTATGAATTAGAAAGGTAAGCTACTGCTTTTCAGATTAGGATACATGTGCATGGTAAGGTTTAGTAAAACAACTACAAAATAATTCCGCAAACCGATAGCTGTATCAACAAGAGTGTAATCTAGTAGAAAATGAATTTACTTTTACTTGTGACAATAATTGATATGAGATGCCAATCAAGCATCTCTGGGGCTAGTAGTTATATTTGAACTGGAGTGCTTTGTTGTTACACTAGCATTATGTATAGGGACATCTAGTGGCAAAGTCAATGTGCAAAGTTCTTTGTTTTGGTGACTCTTTCAAAATTAATAAGCTGTCTTGGTGATAATTGTAATAGAACAATAATTTCGGAAATCCTGTTTGCTTGATTTATTTTCAAGACAATTGATCAGTGTTCTGTAGATTGCCTCAAAAAAAATCAAGCAAACATGTTGTTAGGAGTTATTGTTTTACTGTATTTTTTTAAGTTATCAGTTGGCAATGGATTTTTGGTGAAATGTCAATTTTACTTTGATTTTTGTAGGGAAGACCTTGGTTTTAAGATAGCATGTGAACAAGTGAGTCATCACCCTCCAGTATCAGCGTTTCATGTGGACTCCACAGGGTATACACTACATGGGGCTATCCACCCGAAACTCAAATTCTGGGGGAAATCTGTAGAAATCAACCCAAAGGGAACACTCACGTTATATATCAAAGAGTAAGTTAATATGCAAAGAAATGCATAATTTGATTTTGAAAGGTTGATTTTTTGATTCTTAGTGTGTCTGAAAAAATAAAACCTAATAAAGCCATCCCAAATTGATTTGTTGTTCTATGGATGCGACTACGCCATATTTATTTTTTTCTTCCAAAATTTGGCTTTTATGTCAAATGTAGGCAACAAAATCAATCAAATGATGTATTCTTGTTTACATACATTTTTGGCTAGTAATAGAGAACAATAAGGGGGTCATTTGTACAATAAAAGATATTCTTGAATATACAATGGGAATCCAAACACATTGCTCCTTACAGCTGTTTGACATAGAAGGCCAACTTAAGTTAGGTTGAGAAAAAAGAAAGAAAAGAAACTCTTCTGGCTGGGAAAATCTTCTTTAGCAAAAAATACATCGTCTTACAGATCAATTTTGAATGTCTTATGAAAAAAATGACTGTAGAACTAGGGCGTTCTTCCTGGCTGTGGGTTCAATGAGTTGATTATTATGAATATTTTATAAATATTTGGAATGGAAAACTATTAATCAAAGGCAGATTTATAGCTCATCTCCTTAATATAAGTAAGTAATTTATTGCTGTGATTAATTCATGGTATGTTATGATAGTAATTTGTATTGTATTTATTGATCTTTTGCAACCATATAGGTTGGATTTACAAAATTACATAATATATACACTAAAAGGGAAAGTAAACAGTAAAACCAAGTTAAATTTACAGGTGTACAGAAAATAAAAAATAAAAATTACCCATCTAAAAACACATGCTTATTGTCTTTTTAACATATAATTTACAAAACTGCTATCAGCTCTCTTAGTTCTGCATTTTTTTCTTTCATATTTGTTAAAATTTCTCAAATTGTAATTGTGTTTAATTTCTGCAGGTAACAGGTGATGCAATTTATGGCACATTTTCAAATTTCTCAAAAGGTTCAACTCATATACATTCTCTTCTATAACATTGTTTGAATTATTTTCTAGTATATGTAGACAGTACATTGTTGACAAATGATTGATTTGTTGTTTTTCTGAATTTATCTTCTAGGTATGATGAAACTTATACTTGGCAATATGTGAATTGTTGTGTACATAACATTATAGTAGGAAAATTATGGATTGAACATGTAAGTATACCTATATAAGCAGTGGGATATATTATAAATACTCAGCTTGAGTTTATTAATTTAATGAAAAAAATGAGATAATCCCTGAAAAGATGTTTTTCTATTTCTTCTGATAATGTTTTGATGATAGAAACAGTTGAATCTTTTTATGTAAAAAAACTTCTCATAATCCAAACATCCAATATCCTTCATAACAGTATGAAATTTAGTATCAATGAAAAACATTTTCTTTTGTAAAAAAATGTAATTGTGCTTTTCTCGCTATTAACTCAAAGGCAATCCAAATGGTTGTAACCTTTTTCCTTTGGGAATATATTTTTATGTTCACAGTTGAGTTTATTTGTTTATTTATTTTTTTCTAACAGTATGGTCAGATGGAAATTATTAACCACAAAACAAAGCACAAGGCTGTAGTAAATTTCAAACCAAGTGGCTGGTTTGGAAAAGATTTACACAAATTAGAAGGTTTTATATATAACAATGAGTAAGTCCTGTCACTTTTATGTTTTAAATTGAATTCAGACAAAGTAAGCCTTCAAATCATCTTACCTATTTGCAGAACATTGCCTGTAATTTGGCATTTTTACAGATACAAATTCATCAAAATACAGATGATAAAAAGTCAAAAGAATTGAATTATTCCATAAATTCATTTTTATTTTCGCAGCAAAAGAAAAATGAAGGCATTGTATGGAAAATGGGTGGAAGGACTTTATAGCTATGAGCCAGAAGTGTGGGAAAATTACGTGAAAACGGTACGCAAAAACCTGACTGATTCTCCTGCGATGCTTTTTAAACAGTCTAAGGTAAGGCCAACAATGAATCGGTAGTATTTGACTCTCATGGCTTGTTCTAGTTCTTTAGTGCCTTTATTCAGTAGCATTTATTATATGTGTATCACTGTCCCAGAATTTTCAAATATCCAAAATGCACAAATTGTTTTGACAACTTTATACCATTTTTATTTCCATAAAAATGTGTTAACCCCATCATATTATGTTTTTAACATTTTTTGATATTCTTCTATTGAATATTAAAGATGAATGACAGTAAACTTGTCAATATTTTTCCTTACCAAGTACAATTTTTGTGATTTACTATCAATTAAAGTTTTTGTGTTTTACTATTATAAGTATGCATCAAAGCTCTTGAATTTCTCTTTCTTGATATTATATTAATATTTTGAATATTCTAAATCATGTTCAATCCCACCAGTACCTCATAATCAAAAAGAAATATCATTTAAAGATGCCATGTCTAATGCAAAAAAATATATCTGTGTAAAATGAACTATAAAATTCCTGGTCACACATTAGAAGTGTAGCAAATAGAAACAAGTTTAATCTTATTGTCACCCTAGTGAAAATTTAAAAAATTGAATAGCATGATACATTATTATTTTCTATTGCTTCTGATCTATAGCATGGATAAATAAATTTTTCACAGAAGGAACAAAGACAGTATTTAAAAAAATAAATCCATCTGTGTCATCCCCCCCTCTTTCAATAGTAGAAAATTAATGTTGTTTCTGTGATTGTTTGATGGTGCATACGCTGCCAAAATATAAGGACTTAGATATATGTACACATAGAAAACAATTTGATATAGAACTGCAGAATTTTAAGTTGTTATAAAGTTATTTTTTAAACACAAGCCATTGAGAAGCAAACAGCTATTAGTCGTATGGTTGGCCTTAGTTTAGTATGATCACTATTAGTTTTAAGCACATCTGTCTACTAACATGGAACTCTCAAAAACACATGCATGATCTAGAATAAGGCTGGAATGACTGTTGTATTGTGTAAATATTGGTATTTATTTTTTGGCATTTTCTTTCTAGTCACTGCAAATAGGTTGACATGCATGTTTGTTACTGTACAATGTACAAAACAATCTTTTCAATAATTCAGATGACCAAGATTTGGAAAACCTGAAAGGGGTGGGAATGGGAGCCAGTTGATAATATCTGTATAGTTTTCATATCCACTTCTTGTAATGCCTTTGGTTCATCCTCTTACTTTGCTGATTAATGATTTGTTGGATCTCTTTCAAAAATCAATCGTCAAGCATTGGAAAATATTTTCAAAAATACTAACACTTTAGAATTAACTTTAGGTTAAGTCTCTCTCCTCTAACACCACCTGTCTCAATCTTCGATCTTACCTTTTATGGTCTTTTTAATCAAATACTTGAGCTATAGTATAACTTTCTTTGTTTGCACTAAAATCAATATAAATTTATGACATCAAATGTATACGAGTTGAAACATCAAAAGAACTGGTGTGAATGCTAGATGTATTCAACTCACATACATTTCATATGATCTGATATGATTTACTATAGATTTCACCGTGCCTGATGTATTTATAAAATAAATGCAAAAACTTCTCACAATGGCATGAAATTCATTACTGACGCAAACAAAAAAACCTTTGATCTTAGTTTATATCCTAACAGATGTATTGTTTTGCCTATTACTAACAAAATGAAAATGTCTGTCAAAATTACCTCCTACCTCTGGCGTTGGTGGACTCTTCAGTTACCTTGTTCTCTGATTTCCCTCTGCCTTTATTGTCTCTTCTGACAAATTAACCAAACTTCTTGTAATGGTAGTGAGGGTTAGGTATCTTTTAGCACTCCTTGTATATATCTGAATTATCGGGAAGGTATTTTCTAACCTTGCACACCTTTGACCAAGGTAAGTTTTAAAACTGAGATTTCAATAACTTCCACTTTTTATCCAGGTAGGTTTGCCTTCATTTTCTTTTGATTTCTCTCTTTTTTAAATATTTTCATTGTATTACCTCACAAGAATTTAAAGATTGATTAATTTAGACAACATTTTTGAAAAAGCAATGATTTCTCTCTTTCTTTTAGTCTTGAAATGTTGTTATTAAAACAGAGTCTAATCTGCAATAAAATCTATTTATTATCTCAAAACAATATACAGTTTGTTTCTAGCCCTCAAAGTTAATACTGAAGGTGAAGTCTTTTTTTTTTGAGGCAACACATATAGATAGCACTATAATATTGATTCAGATAATGTAAATGTATAGATTTACTAAAACATAGATTCTGGGATTGAAGAATTGTTTCATAAATAGCTAGCTTTTTCAGGGTTGTTTTTTTTCTTTTCTTTTTTACTTCAGGTCCCTGACGAGCCACCTCCGATTGGATCAACATGCAATTTAAATTTAGATGGACAAAAGTGTCTATGGGAAGCTGAACAAAGAACAGATGATGCAGGACAGGTAAGGGACCATAAAGACTCTTTTGTCATGTTGTCTGTTCATTTTAACATACCTGTAGAATTAGGTTGAGTTTTGGGGTTGGATGAGAAGTGCACAATTTGATGTGTAAAGGATACTCAATTTGAGGAAGATGGTGTGTTTGTTAACCGTTAGCTGGGTTTCAAAATGGGAAAGAATAGTTGTAACAAGTTGTTATTTTTTTCAACTTATTCGTATTTAATTTTTCATTGAATTCTTTTGTTTTACAGTATTACAGCTTTACCCATTTTGCCATGATGCTGAATGAATTTAATGATCAAAATAGCCAATCAATGCCAACTACAGATTCCAGGCTACGCCCAGATATCAGGAAATTAGAAGACGGTGACCTAGGTGAATGTTATTTGTGGTTGTACATAATATGGAAGAGTTGAGATTTTTTGAAGCTAGAAAATGGATGTGGTAAATTTAAAGGCATATATTTAATAAAACTGGTTTTGAGTGTATAATATCTTTACCTTTTGCAGATGGAGCAGCTGAAGAAAAACATCGACTGGAAGAAAAACAAAGGGCAGCAAGAAAAGATAGAAAAAAGAAGCGAGATGATTGGAATCCTAAGTAAGAACATTTCAATAATTTTACGTACGTATTGAGATCTTAGATAATATGCATACAGAATTTTTAATGGATTAACTAATTATTATTGGATTGCCTTCAATTGCAGGTGCCATGGAAGAACAGCTCTACCTGGATGGGCAACTTATAAATTTATGTCAGAAATAAACAGTACATTTTGAAACTGCAAGTGACAGTTGCTGTTGATGACAATATGTTGCAACAATATGTACATGTGTTTGAGCTTTTAAAAATAAGTCCTGAATGGCAGAATTTCAAATGTATTACATATTCATAACAGGATATAAAACCGATACTGCAAAAGTTGACTGAAAAAATCTGTTGACATACATTGGGACTAGCACCAGATTTTTTCTATCAATTATTGCAGTATCGGTATAATATCCTGATGATGATATATGATATTTTTGAGCTTACCAATGTACGTCTAGAAAGTTATGTTTCTTTTTTCACTATTGTACTATTATCTTACAATGTTTGCGTTGATGGAAAACATTTTGTTCTTTTCAGTTGGTTCAAGTCACAACTAAATCCAGTCACAGGAAAAGAAGACTGGATCTTTACAAATCAATATTGGAACAGAGTATGGGACAACTGTCCAGATATTTTCTGACAGGCTTCAGAGGAAAATAGGAAAAAATATCAACATACACATACAAAATGTCACAGGAACGTGTTCTCAAAGTTGGATTTGAAAAGACAAAACACCTCTCTATATCAGGGGTTAACTGAATTTTCCAAGGGAAGAGCTTTATGATGAAAGTCTGTGAGAAATTAGAAGAGGGATGAAAGAAATGTTAAAGTATGCACAAAAATTGAATCCAAATTGTGTGGTCAAAAATGTAAAAATCCACAATGAGGGTTGATCTATTCCATGGCAAATATGTCACCTTACAAGTGGTCAATTGTCCGCACTAATTGATTTTATTGTAAGTTTTACAAAAAGAATTCCATGTCATCGTTTGAGTCATGAAGTTTTGAATCATAGGTAAAAATAGTTGATTTTATGATTTATCCTAATTGTTTAGATAGGGGACAAATTGCTTGTTTCCTCTGCTTGATTGTAAGTTGACTTTATTCCATGAATAATGCATAAAAGAAATTATGTTTCATGCATAATAGTTGGTTTATTTGCTATGAAAACACTTGAAAAAATGAAAAAAAACTGGGTAATATCTACCAAAGATAGAAATAAACTGGTAAAAGCAATAACTGCATCCATGTTATAATGCTTGCTCCTGATGATTGGGAAACTGTTTGTGTATGAACTGTGGAGATATTTCTGGTACTGTTCCCCCAATCCTGCTAAGTGATTTAATGAAGGAACCCCCTCCCAACGCTCCTTCACAAAAAGGCTAAATCAATGTATTTTTTGGTCAGACATGTATTTTCATTGTAGGATGGTATGGTCGGAAATAATTAGAATCTTAGCTCAGCATTGACCCAAAACATAGAAGTATTCCATTATTGGAAAGTTACATAATATATGTAAATCTTGATGAATGAGTTTGGAACGTAAGATTTGTCATCTATTGCAAATATCTTTGTCTGTCCTTAGTCTTTCTGTTTCTTGAATCAATAATATATATTTTCAAAGTATGTTGATACCACCACCTGACAATATTAATTACAGCTGGAGCATATCATGGCATTCTTTTATAATAGAGTCTTCAAGACTTGGGTGCATAAAATGTTTCAAATGAATTTAGATTTTAAAAGTCAAGAATAATTTTATATGATGCAATGCCTTATGAAGTCGGAATTATTTATTTTTATTTGCTTTTCTCTTGCTTCTTCTTGCCCTGGATTCAATCTCAAGAGTTGTTTTATGTAAGCTAATCTGTGCATTATAATATAATATAATAGGAAGAAATAAACTAAACTAATTTGATGCACTTATAAGTTGTATGTGAAAGATTTTATTCTCAATGCTTTCAATAGTCACAAGATCCTGATCATTGATATGACAAAATAATAAACAGTTATAAAATAGATCATCAAAAATGTTAAGTTTATTTCTTCCAAATCCTATATTCTTACATAGAGAGGAATGAGATAGTGAAATTAATGGAATTCAAAGGGAGAATGTTATCGCAATGCTAACTTGACTACTACTCTTTGGGTGTCCTTGAAAACAATCTTTAAGAAAAAAAAAGTGTAAGTTTATTCTGTAAGGAAACTGTGAAGCTGAACTGTTATCCTGCATTAATGTTGGAATTGTATTTCAAATTTGTGAATTGTTTTCTTCATGGCATATCCTTATACCCTGCATGAATACAAAATTAGTGTACTTTTCTAGGAAGACTACTTTTTGAGGACTGTTTTGATACAAGGAATTTGTGATAGGGTCAAAATATCATCATATCAAATGGAAGTTTTGTAGAATTCATTTTTTAATCTCTGGGTAAAAATAAAATATTTGTGGAGACTTATATCAAAATTTGTTTGAATTGGTAACATGCTGTTTTCTATCTGTATAGTGTGGTAAGATGTAGATGATGTTTTCGTAGGATTTCAAAAGTATGTCTCAAAAGCAGTTAAGCTTTAACATTAAGAAAACATCAAGCAAAGAATGATATTTCCCAAGATTTGGTCAGCGTCAGAACGTAAAGTTTAGCTGGTGATGTGTAAATCTAAGGTACAATTTAGTGAGGTCTTCCTAAAGATTGACAAATGAGAAGAGGCCAAGTTTGGGGTAATTGTCACCTCCAGGGTCTTCAAGAGGATGGAACAGCATATTTTTCTAGATTTATTGCATGGAAAGGTGATTTGTTTTAAACGATTGCCCTTCATTGTCTCGGATATAACATGTGTATGCAATAATCTTGCAAGTTTTAAAATAATGGGATGCGACAAGATAGTCTTCTAATATTCTATTATGATATAGTTTTCTTTCTGTCATATTCATTGTATCAAGCATTGCTCAGAAACATTTCTTGTATTCATCATCCATTTTTTCTAGTCACAGAATTTATCGTCATTGCCACAGAGATCTTTGTGGGGATTCGATTAAAAAGTTTTGAATCAGAATTCATATCAAACTCATATCTATATGTCTGTGAGGAATTTTCTGTGTCATAATGTTTTTGTGAAGCAATTGCTGAGAAAGTTGTCTTGTATGCTTGTCTGCTAAACCTTTTGTGTGTCAATTTATAGTACCTGTTAATTACAACATGACACTTGCCTGTTTCTACAAAAGTTCTTTTGACTCATGGGCTAGCTATAATAAATCAGTTGTGATCATTTCAACATGTGGGTCAAAATTTATGGATTAAAAATGAAAAAGCCTTTTAACATTGAATGTATTATACCAGGTTAACTTCCCTAAACAGGATACCCCACAAGTTATTGAATGTTTAAAAGAAATGGATTACTCTTTTGTAGCACAATTTTTTTGCTTGGGAGCACCATGATTAAAAATTAGGTCATTGACAGGGTGCGCTACTGGTCATTTAGAAGGCATGACCATCTTTAAAGTTTAATGTGATTTATTAAATTACAACCTTCAGGGAAATGTATAGATTTCTTCCAATTTTGAATGCTTATTTTTTCAAATACAGATCTAGTGAAATGTACTGCCTCAATTGAAATGTTTGTGAATAGAGGCAGTTGTTGTAACTTGTTGACCATTATATGTTTACCTGTAGAATTGTCTCAACATGTTGATTTATTTCATGAATTGAAAAACTAGTCATTTATTTACAAACAAGTGTTATTGAATACCTCCTAAATGTATACCTGTAAAGTTAATCAAAAGTAAAAATAGACAGAAATGTGAATTTAAATAGACATTTCCTTGATTGAAGTCGGTCTGAACTCTTGGACAGACTTTGTCGAAGAAATACTCCTTTGTCTTTGAATTCTAGAACAGTTGAACAGAACTAGGTTACCTTTTTTTCAACATAGGTAGACTGGGTACTGTTTTTTGTTTTTGTTTCATGGAATTCTAGGACAATCAGTAAGGTAATTGTATTTCCTAGAATAGCATCCGGACTATATGTTAATTAGCAGTTACAATGTGATAGGATGAAATTGTTAGGAGCTCTGCTTAGAATGGTGTTAATGTAAATAGAACATGAACATAATTATGTATTGTATCAAAAATAAGAGAGATATATTGTAATACAATAAATGTAATAAAATCAAAATGGTGTCATAGACAGAATCACGTTTGTTCTTTTCTTTGTTCTAATAGAGTAACACGTAACAAAATTCTGGAAAAAAAGAAAAAGCTTATTTTTTCATAATAAAGTAACTGTTTATTGTTACTTTTTTTCATGAAGATTATGTAACGAAGAAATATTGTGGTAATTTCTAATTAATTATTAAACCCACTTTCAATTCACTGCAGAATCAAAATTACATGTAATATGATTTACGGAATTATCTCATTTTCTGAGTACAAGTTTAATTTCGGCTGTGTAACTTAAATAACTTTCACAGTATCACAGACATTTCATTATCTTTCAACATTTCCAACAACTTATTATAAATCTAGGATAATTTGTAAATATATTTACATTTATACATGTTTTTTTATCATAGTAACAATCAAACAATTTGAAATAGTAAACCTAACTGAAACATATAAATCAGTTTCTTGACAATGTCATGTGCACCTTGGAATACTCCCTACATTTTTTCTCTATGTGGATTATTTAACATAAATTTAATAATGAAATTGTTTTTGTAACAGAATATTATGAAAAATGTAATAAGTATTTTCAGGCTACTGAGGGCACTCTGCAATATGTATCTTATGTTGGATGTTTTCAGCTCTTCCAGTTCATATACAAATACTCATTCATTGCATCATAAGCTATTCTACTTGGTTAAAGCACTCAGTGGATCATCAAATATATTTTCTTCCTCTTGTTTGGCAGTTGTCTTTTTCTTTTGTGTTGAGGTTTTCTTAGTTTTAGGCTTGGTAGAAACATCAGCAAATATGTCATCTGTAGAGAGAAAAGTTAATAGAATGATTTCACGTTTTAAAATATAAAACCTTTTGATTGAGCTTTTTCCATTTTAATTATATAATATAAATATTTATTAATGAAAGGGAAACTAGAAATATCAAACAAGATTATACATTTTGAAAGATTATTGCAAAATCCACTTGCCAACATTATCTTTAAATATGGAACTCCCTCCTGTTGCTGCAACCTTTTTCTTAGTTTTCTTTTCCTTTGGTTTGCTGGGTGGTAAATCAGAAAATATATCTGTCTTATCTGTAAAAAGATTCTCATCCTTTGTCTTTGACTTTTTGACTTTCTTCACTGGCACTGGTGCTGCTGCAGCAAATATGTCATCATCCTTTAAATAGAAACAATTTCAAGATGCAAATGTAGACACATAAAGATGTAATTTCATTTCATAACAGTTTTAAACAAGCTTTAAGAATTCCTCTTGAAATATCATTTTGACAATTGACACATATCTTATCAGACTTTGATGAACCTTTCCAATATTGCACATAACACAGTAGAGCACATTTTAAAACTAAATTTACCGTCAACAAAAGTAAGTTTTATAGATATTATTATAAATCTTGTGACCACTCACATCAACTGGATCTGTTTTGGATTTGCTTAGATCTTCATTTTTCTTTGAACTTTTTGTTGTTTTCTCTACTTTAGTTGAACCAAAGATATCATCATCATCTCCACCTATATCCATGGGTGGTGGTTCTCTGTCTAAGGAAGCAGCAAACATGTCTGGTTTCTGTTGCTTTGCTTTACCTGTGAAAATGAATGGACCTAAAGTTATATAATAGAATTCTAGGAAAATATTCTACGTTACAATTTTAAAAGAAATTCACATATAATTCATTTGTTCTAAAGGTTTTTCTAAGTTAAAAAAAGGGACAATAAACTAAGCAAAATCTACACTTACCAGAACCTTTCTGCATTAGGACACTTGAATTCCCAAAAATGTCATCTTCATCATCATCAAAATCCATTGCACTTTTTTCCTTTTTCTTTGTCTTTGTACTAAATATATCATCATCGTTTTCAAAGTCGGGTGGCAGATTTGGTGGTCCAGGATTATAGTCTTCAACTGCTTTGTTTTTACTGTCTTTACTGGTTTCTTTTTTAACTTTTGGTTTTAAACTCGACCCAAACAAGTCATCCTCATCCCCAATTCCTAAAGCGTCTGACTTTTCTTGTTTTAAACTTGAACTTTTAGCTGCAGAAAATATATCATTTGATGACTCTTTTTCCTGCTTATTTTTATCAACATTAAATAAATCTTCTGCCACAGGGTCTTTTTCCAAAGTCTTTGTTTCTTTTTTCACTGAAAAGCTTAAATCAGCTGCTGGACTTGAAGAAAACAAATCTTCATTTCCTGAAACTGTATCACTCACGGTGACCCTGGAATCCTGTGGTTTTGTCTTTGATGGTTCATCAGTGAACAAGTCATCATTTCCAAATAGATCTCCCGATGACTTCACTTGTGATGTAGGTCTCACCACTTGTTTGTTTTCGTTTACTTGTTCACTGTCTGGTTTAGCTGAACTCTTTCCCCTTCTTGATGGCGGTCTTCTTCCTCCTTGCATTTTTGCTCTTCCCTGTCAAATAAAAAAAATATGTCTCAAATCTGTAAATCTGAATATACACATAAACTAAAATGACAAATTTCCTATTGACAACTGACAACTTCAGAAAATAAACAATAATATTTATTTTCAAGTCTAATACATGTTCAAATTCGATGTCTTTATCTTTACCTTTTGTATTAACTTGAAAATAAATATCAAGCAAACATGATATTCGGAGTTTTCATTATTGTTTATTATAGCATATGATTTAGTATATTACTAATTTTGATAATGATAACATTTTCCTATACAAAAACTCCATACAAATCTACTCTGAATCTTATATTACGGTTAGTTCTAAATAAATGTACAAAACTACAACCATCCAAATTTGATGCCTTTATCTTTACCTTTTGTAAACTGGATAATGTTTTAACTTCTGCTGGTTCTTCAAATGTAACTGCGACAGGTTTTTCTTCCTTTATAGGAGGTGCTGCCCCAGGTAGTAATGCTGCAGGGTTGATTCCTAGTTTTGCTCCTAAACCACCTATAGCAGACCCTGCTTTGATTTGTGATGGCTTAAACGCTGATGGTTTAGGAAAGGATTGTTCATCTTCCACAGGACTAGTAGATAAATCTTTCTCTGAAAAGAGACAATAACAGCTCACAGTTCAGGAACTCATTCTTGGTTATTTCTACTCAAATACAGCTTGGCCCTGAATTTGTTTTAACTCATAGAACAATCAATATTACATATTTAAACTATGCAATTCAGGAATTTTTCATTCATTTAACAATTTCCTAGAGCATTTACACCAATTCCTTGTTTCAAATTTGAGTAAACTGTTCACCTTGTTTTGGAATAGTTTCCTTTTCTGTCTGTTCATTGGTATCTTTTGGCTCTGGGGATACTTCAGGCTTCTTGCCTAATCCGGACTTTTTCTTCAGTAGTGCAGTGGGATCCATGCCTCCAAACATTGAGACTGCCCCTGCTGGCTTTTTAAAACTTGGAGGTGCCTAAAAGACATTGAGTTGAGATGACACATAACAGTACTACAAAACTGTGAGGAATACAGAACTATATCTAGCCCCTTATCCATCAAATTGAGAATTGCTGTTATTTGTATAGATATAAAAAGGCATTTCCAAGTCAATTAAAAGATAATCACTGATGAGGATTGCTCCTCCTCAAAATAATCAACATAACTAAACAATACTGCTAGACATACATATTTGAAATAAGTTCACTTAAAATTCAAAGTTAAAAGCATACCGGTTCCTCTTTTGGTTTACTAGCACCAAATAGTGGCTCATCTCGATCCACACTACTTCCAAATAAATCACTTGTTGATTCATCTGTCGTTGCTCCACCTACTACCATTTTATCTTCTTGGATTTTTGGCTTTGCACTTGGCTAAAAAGAAACCAAACGGTTTTCAGAATTTTGAAAACATAGTTTTTTATTTCATACGATTTTATACCATACAATTTTTTTTCAACAAAGGTAATCTTGAGCAATTACAGCTCCTACAGGGATAAACTCTAACATTTTTTAAATTTTCTATGGAAATATGAAAAAATGGCATTTTAAAAATCTCTATGGGAATTTAATCTGGTCTAATTGCAACTTCGAAGCCATTTCCAAGTTAAATTCCCAAAGAGATTTTTGAAATACTTTATTTCATATTTCCATACAAGAAAAAAATATTAGAATTCAATAATGGAAATAGTCTTTCTTACATTCTATAAAATAATTAGAATTGACACCTCCTGTACAAAGACCCATATTTTAGATATTCTGATCCTTGTATGCAGGCGAAATGCGGCCTAACATTTGACATTAGGTAAGGGTACCACCAAGATGTTCATAGTAATGAATTCATTCCTGGCCACAGTCAAACATGAAGACCCATATATACATGTATATGATGTTTATTCACAATCTGACACAAAGAAAATATTTGTGTTGTACAACAGATACAGAAAAAAACGAAAGCAAAAATAATGTGGTTACATGGAAAATAGAAAAACCCAAACCCTATTCCAAAAACCTTTGTGCCATACGTTCAGTTTCATATCAGTCTGTGTCATAATTACAGTTCTAACTGTTTTCAAAACAACTCCAAAAAGCTACTACTTTTATTTTAACATTATTTGTGTTTTTAAAGCCTAAACAGCCAATAGCTTACCTGTCACATATATTTTACCATAGATAGTCTTTTAAAAGAAAATCATTACTTTAAATAAATTTCTAATTATTTCAGTTTTTAAACCTCTTATAACCGTTCAGTGAATTGAATGAACTAATACTCCATGTTTTGGGGCCAAAAAAGGATATTGCATAAATAAGAAAGGGTCTGTTTTTACAAAATATCGCATACCTTTACTGATGTTTTTGACTTTGATGAAAATAAATCATCGTCATCTCCTACCAAAGGATCAGTTGTAGAAGTTGTGGTAGTGGCTCCACCTAAAGATTTTGTTTTGGCTGAATGTTTTGGAGCCTGCACCTTAAAAATTAACAGTAAAGAAACACGTTATTTCACTTTCTTGCAACAAACAAGCCAGCAAGATACAAGACCTTCATAGCTGGACACAAAACCAGAGAGACAATTTCATATATTTCCTAGGTCTCAGTTTCTGAAAACATGATAATTATAAAACACACCTTTCTGAAGGTAGACTTGCTAGCTGCTGCAAATAAATCATCATCGTCATCATCACCCCCAAAAAGACCTCCACCACCAGCATTTTTCTTGGAAGATACAGGTTTTGAAATCTTTGGCGGAGCTGTTTTCTTCTCAATTGGTGCTGCAGCCTAAGAAATTTTAAAAATTGTAATTTTTATTCAATAGATGTTGCTTTGGACCAGTAGATTAATAGGATATCATATGCTGAAGTAACTATGTAAATTCTTGTCTTCACTTTTGATTTGATAGATACTTACTGGTGGGGTCTTGAGAGGACTTGAAGCACCAAAAAGATCCACACTTGGATCTTCATTCTTTGTGTCACTACCAAACAGATCACCATCATCATCAAACATAGACTTACTTTGTGTTGGAATAGGAACCTGTTAACAGAATAGAACATATGAAAGATACTTTAGGCAGGCCCTTCACTTTGGAATCAATTGCCTTCAAGTATTATATGTGCCAGCACTCTGCATCTTTTCAAACGGAAGCTGAAAACTCATCGTTTTGGGAACATGTAGAGTGTTAGCCCATCTACTTTAGTTGTACTGTACTGTGCCTTAGAGAAATTTTTATTTGACCTTCGGAGCAATAGATATAGCTTTTTATATTATATATAGTAATTAGTGACATACATTTTTACTATATTAGATTTTTCACTGTAAATTTACATAAAAAAGTGTTGTCTTGAGATGTGGTCAATTCTGTTACAAAGATGACATTTTTTTAAACAGTGTATCTTGGAAATTCCAGAGAAAAAAATCAAATAATTTCAAAATGAAATAGAAAACATGTCACTTACATTGCTTGATTTAGGTTTCTGGGATGTATTATCACTCCCACTATCTCCACCCCCAAATAAATCCCCACCGTCTCCTTCATCATTATCATCAAAAAGAGAAATCGATGAATTCTTAGGGCGAGTGACAGCAGCTTTAGGAACTATCTCTGGTGATGACGCCTTTTCTTTGATGGGTGATGTAGCTTCTCCAAAGAGAGGCTGACCCCCAAACAATGCTACTCCACCTACAGGCTTTTTCTTTGGACTGAAATGTATCAATAGTTTATCTTGAAACAATGATTGATAAAATTGCATCTTTAGAATTCACAACATGCTTCTTAAATGAAAGTAATATCGCTTTAGTCTAACCCCTTACCTTGCTGCTTGTGAAGTTCCTGCAAATAAATCTTCTTCATCATCGTCTTCGAATAAGAGGCTAGCGCTTTTAGGTTTTGTTGCACCAGAAGGCTAAATAAGATTAAAAAGATCTAAAATTATCATTTGCCCTGATTGTATGTTTTTCACAAATATCATTATGTAAAATCTACCCAAAAAATCAAACAATACATTGTAATATCACTAAAGACGTGTTGACACTATTAATTTTAGATAGATAGTTATTTTCACATCGGTTTACAACTGAGTGTACCTTATCTGTAGATTTTGAAGGCTTGGATATTGTACTGAATAAATCTCCTTCGTCATCATCATCATCATCATCAAAGAAGGCTGATGGCTTTTTAGAAACTGGTTGACTGAAAGAAAACGAATTATTTCATCAGGGGACTTTATGGTATCATGTTGAGAAAACATTTAGCGAAATCTGAGAATATTTTGAGTGTTCTTGTTTCTTAGAAATGAAAGAATAAGAGATAATTGCACGACTAGGTTAACCCTACAAATAGACAAATAATTTATCCTCCAAACTATAGGTCTTTTTTAGGTATTTTTCTCAATCTCAATGTACATAATATTTCATCACGCAATGGATGGGTACGCGACGTAAGTATTACAATGAGTTGGGACGTCTTATCGTCTATGTTGATGAGCTTCAAACGACTTTTTCCTACACAACAGCTGATTTCGGCC
>JAVSBT010145426.1:0-14591 GCA_033118115.1 Pharyngocirrus eroticus | reverse complement strand
TGTTGAAAACATACACTTGACAAAATGTGCTCTCAAAACCTCAATTTATAATGGAATTTTGTTCTGTAAACTTTAATGTAATATATACATGTCAAACGATTATATTCAATAACTTTTTGATATGAAATGTGAATTTAAAACATTGATTTTGATGTGTAAAATGATTCTATATAGAAAATACCTCTTTGCTAAATTGCCTTTGCAACAAAATGAAACATTTTGGGAATAATGCACCTCTATTAATTCTGCTCTATTCTTTTTTCCCCAAACGGCAGATAGAATAAATGGTTTAATTGGTGAAAAACAAACTATTTTTTAAAATTAAAAACTTATGATACATGGGTTATTATAGGCGGGAGGGGTATAATAAAAGGACAATTATCATTTATACCATTCTGTAAGTATACTAGTCTAACGTGTTAGATGTGGCAGTATATTGGACTTTTATGTATCACTTCTTGAGTATATTGTATGGGTGCAGGTATGACAGAAGACTCAATTTCATTGAGACAAGCTTTCTGAATGGGTTACCCTCCTAAAATATCAGAAATAAAATGGCACATCAAGTTTTTCTGCAATCTTCCCTATCTTTAAACACACTTTTCAATTGTATTATGGAAGCTCATTTGTGCATTACACTAGATGAATAATTAACTTAAACTTTCCAGATGCACTTTATCAGAAAGAATTTTATTACAGCGTTTTCGATCTCATCACAAGAACTTATTCACTTATAAATATCTATATGCTACTAATAGCTGTACATTAAGTGAACAAGTTCTCGTGATGAGATCGAAAGCTTTGTAATAAAATTCTTAGTGACATAGTGCATTCACAAAGCTTTTAAATCTTGAATGTCTTTCTATTGTATGTTGACGTTGAAGTTTTAAATTAGATTTTGCTTTCTACTTTTGAAGGACATCCAAGCAGCCATTTTATTGGAAAGCTAATTAAATACATAATAAATTACTGTGTAATATTAACAAATTATTATCATTAGTATTATATATCATTAATAATAATATTTTATTTCAGTATTTATAAAATTTGAGTTGGTTACATTATTAACACTTTTTGTCTTTTGATGATTGGTCTCAATTCAGTGTGTACCATGCAGCTATGGACGCCATATCAATGTAATGTAGACTCTTCCGCGGGTAGGGTTCAATGCTCAGTAATCCGAAAAGGAAAATAGTTCAGGTATAGGACAGATAGCTAAACTATATAATGCGTATACATTGCAGAGACTGTTCCTTTAAGGTGACCTTCATAGTCAGAAAGTATATTGCACAAAACTAGGCATTTTATGGTCAGATTTTAAAGATTTCCAGCGAAATAAATGATTTTTAATAAAATATGTAACCTGACACTAAAACCCCCAGCTGCCATGAATCACCAAAAGTCAGAGACAGTTTTTTTTGAAAGACCATTCCCAGAGACTCTTACAAGAGGCAGACAGTACTCAGAAGAGCCAATGTGAAGTCAGCAATGATGATGATGATGAAGATGAATATTCATGTCATCATTTCCGTGGGCACTTTTGTCAGAAAGGAGTATTAAGTAATAATATAAATACCTTGTTCATCAATGATCGCCTGGATTACATGACCTTGAAATGTAGCTATGAGAGCTTTGAAGAATAGGAGAATATAATCTTTCGTTCTTTTCATTAAGATATTCAATAGGTTTTTTATCTGTCCACTTCGTGTTGCCTTGGACTACAATTAAAGCAATTTTAAAGTACATATTTCAATACAAAATTGATCAAATATGAAACAACCTTTCAATTATCAAACTAAACCTAATTATTTATATGTGATGTAACGATGGGACAAGGAAATAAACCCTGGCAGCCATTAATTGATAAAGGTACATGTTGGGAAATCACAGCTAATATAGATCAAGTTTATACTACTTTTCAATCAGCCAACCAGACTTGGTGATTTATAGACATGTATTAATTAAAACTTACTTGGATACTGCCTATATGCGCCAGGCAAATGACATCTTTTGAAAAAAGATGCACCAATAGACCATGTTGTAAGTCAAGATTTTCAACCAGTGTCATATAATTCCTTCTCAACAATTCTTTGATTTCACTTTCAGAAAGGCTTTACAAAGAAGCAAATGAATACAGATATGTACAACTTTGTGAAATGTGACAAGCCATAAAAAAATGCTGAATGTCAAAGAAAACTGGTGAGAATATCAGTATGGTGACATAATCAACCTTTAATCAAGTCATCAAAAACATCACTAATAAGTGTTCTTTTCACTAATAATGGTGATTAGTGGCATAAGGGAAAGAAGTTAAACATAAAAAGTTATATAATTGCAGCAATTTAGTAATCTAATGTTTATATCAACAAACATTTCTTTTTTTTCCACCACTGTAATAAAAAATTAACATTCTATAGAAAAAAATCTCTTTTCTTGATGACATTTTATTGACATATTGTATCAAACTTTGTTAGTACCTTTTCAATTCCTCTAATCTTTTCCCCAAGTCAATTTTTCTAATATTTGGTCCAGCCATGTTGTATGTGTGTCTGTAAAAATGAAATAAAATAAAATATGAAAGAAACCCCAAAAGCCAACAATGCATGTACTTTTAGTTATAGTAGTATAACAACAAATGAAGCCAAAGCTGTAATTTTTATAAATGTAAAAAAATCATACTTAAAAGACAAAAAAAGGTTGAAATAGTTTCTCATTTTTATCACTTTTGGATTCCTACCGTTTGTATGTTTTTCTTTTCTTCTGTTACCTTTCTTTCCTAGTTTTTGAAGGCCTGAATGTCTGCATCTAGTGTAATGGAAACCATGCATAAAGTAAGATAGTTTTTTGCGTCTATTAATATATGACTAAGTAACTTATATGCATTCATGTAATGTCCTTTATATTTATTAAATCACATGATAATACCAAATGTTGGTACATTCATGTAATGTCCTACAAACGTGTAATGTTGGTTCATTCCAGGAATCTTTTTGTAATCAAATGATGCAGGTTCAACAATACATGAATGAAAATGTGGAAATGGTGGCCATATTCAATAAAAAATGTTTATTTTTTACAAAGGTACAATAGAAATCCTATTCAAAAGGTTAGAATTTCAAAACACAACTCTGACAAGTTCAAGGGAGATCAAAGGGCTTAAAGCTCTTTTCCTCAATATGCTGTTGTCATTTTGTCCACTGTAGTTAACATTGTGACTTGGGAAATCTGTCATCTATTGAGTGTACTGTTTATTAGGAGTCCTCTATTGAGAGGTTCTACTCTATGCTATAATGTGAGGAAATTGTGCCTTTTCAATATCATTATATAAACTGACAAAGTCAGCAAATGCAAGACTAGGACTTTCTTAATGAATTAGGATATTTCTTAGAAACCTGATCAGAGCAAATCCACCTTCAAAAGAATTATCAGCTGGGGATGTAGATCTATTCTATGATGTGTTCGGTGGTCGCAATCTTGTTCCTGTGGAGCAAAAAAACACAGGGAAAAGTTTAAATCTCACCTTGTGTCCAGATACTGGATGCAAAACACTGAATTGCCAACCACTACCAGTTTCCCTTAAGGCGACCGATGCCTCTGGGTTTTTTCTTTCTTTATTATTGAAGATAAAATTACCAAATTTGGAAATGTTATAATTATATAAAGCAGATATTAAATTAATTCTGGCAAAAACAAATAAAGAATAATAATAATAATTGAAATAAATGAATTTTAGGCCATTCCAACTAGACAACCTTTAAAATCATATCTGCGTTTAGACTGTAAACTTATAAAAGATCCTAAGCTAATTAGTCACTCCAATTCGACTACAGTCGACTCAATCAAACAAGGCTTATTCTAGGAAAAATCTTTGAAAAGTGTTACTGGGACACCATTAGTGAAGGATGTCAAAGCACATTATTTTTGAAAGCCTATCAAAACATGACCCCCGACTATGAAGTAAAGTAGTAGTTTAGAATAGATGACATCATGTTATTGCAATGTAATTTTGTAGCATGTATGAATAACTACTGAGGTAATGAAGCATGGAAAGTGTTCACTTAAAGCCTTTTTTTACATTGAGTTCATTTGGAGTAAGCTTCTTTTCTTAAAGCCAACTTTATAATCTTTTGTGGGACTCATACTATTTTGAACAATTTGAATTGAATGAGTTTATACTCAGGCCTTGAAATCTAGAATCAGCCTTGGTGCAACAAATGTCAGAAATGTTGAATGTGTTAAGGCGGTGCCATCTTGGATGCTTGACAGTATATACTATTATAAAAACCGCTAACTATAACTATAATATTAACATTCACACCGTTGCTCTGTAGAACCATAACATAGCATGATTCATGGGTGCTACCATCTTTGAGCAATTTGGATAGAAAGTGTGACTGCTGAGATGTGTATTGCCACTTCTAACACATTGGTGAGAAATGGAAGGGGATAAATGGCAAAGTTCATGTAGATGATATTATAGCGTTATTATGTCAATAAAATTTATAATCAGAAAGTCCATTAGGAGGTGAAATATGGGGTTTAACTAGTTTATTATTAACCCTCTTTAAAGAAAAATTTCAATACAATACTATGTATAAATAAATTGTACATTCAAAAGGCTTTTAGAAAAAAGGCACTTTATTTGCTAAGTATATGCACATGAAACACATGAACAATAACTGATTCATTAATGACAAGAAATGAATACATTTTAGTTTGCTTACAAAGGTAGAAGAGTTTTATATTATGTCTTTCTAGACAATTACATATAGCAGACATTTAGTAAAAAAATACCATCTGACAAGGTACTCTACCTATTAAGGTCATGCCTTGACAAACAGAGTCAAGTTTGCCTGGGTCAGTAGATCAAGAACTGAATCAGTGACCCTAGCTGTGGGGATGCCCTCTCTCCCCTCCCATGATCTTTGAAAGTAGATCTTAAAATGAGATATATTGATAACATTCTAAACTAAAAAATGAGTCAAAACCATTTCACTCTTTACTGCAATATACAAATGTTTGGTTTTACATTTTAAAATTCAAGCATGTGACCGCTTCTGTTCCATTGAATCATGTATAAGTTTATGGCACACTTTTGAGGTCCATGTCTCAGCGTTTGATAAAAATATTTTTTCTTAGTTTTATATGAAATTAAACCTGGCTTTATAATTTTTGATCCTATTTTAATGTTATAGTTATGTTTAAAAATACATAAATAAACACCTTGTAGTTGTACATCATTGTAACCATTTTCTTTGCTTTTTTAGTATAAATTCAATATGATCCTTCATAAGGCCATTCCAAATTAATCAATTTGTATATCAAATCCATGCAATTTAATCAATTGAACACCCTGTAGGCTTGTAAATGTAAATGTTCTGGCATAAAAATAAGTATTTAATTATAGAGTTTACATGTATTTGAACATTCAAGATGTTCGTGCATATTCCATGCAGCACCTGACCCCTGCCGAGGTTAAAGGCCAAGTGAAGTCTAAACGACTGATCGCCCCTATTTTTCATACAAAAAATAAAATAAACAACCAACTTATTAATCTAGAATAGTCATAGCTAACATTAAATGTCCCTACACTTTTATATAATATATGAACCTACTTTAAAAGTCATTGATTGAAAATAACAGAACCCATTTCTTTTTTAAAAAAAACCTTGATTAATGATACATCAAAATACAACTTTAGATATACATGTACATAATTGTAGAAAAAATATTATCATGTTTTATCACAAAGTGAAGTATAAAGCCGTATTTACATTGGTTGATACATTTTGGAAATTTGTTTCCTCTGACTTAAAGTCAGAGTCATGATCCTTTGTGCATCTTGAAGTCAAATTTGAAACTTGAAATGAATTGAAGTCAATGTGTTTATATTGACAAAAAGAGTTGCAAAAGTTACAAGTGCAATGCAAATACATGTAGGTTGAAAATATAATCCTTTTGAAAAGAAGTATTTATCAATACACTTCCAGAAAGAAAAGCTTTAAGGAAGTGAAATAGGTTAAATCCTGTAACCAACAAGCTGAGTTTGAAGCTCATTTGCTACTTTCAATACACATTAAGACCAGTTTAAAGCGGTATATACATTTGTGAGAAATTGGTATACTACAACCCTATACTTTAGCCCACAAACTCTTAAAGTTACTGGTGTATATGTATACAGCGCTTTAAGTACATAATTCTGGTTTCAGCACTCAATTTGGTACATTTCAATATATATAAATTTAAGGTCAATTTTCTTTGTGCAAAATATAAAAAACACAAAAAGTTTATAAGTTAAAGAATTTGAATCAACTCATTCAATTTTAAGTTATCAAAATACAAAAAAATATGTTAGGTAATATGTGTTAATATTCTTGTTCAGTGTATATATCAGTAAGTACACCACTTATTATGCATAGTTATATTAATTTTCATTGTATATATTATGTATATAAATATATGTAAACTTTTACAATAATAATTGTGTTCACCTGTTATAATTGCATGAATTATTTAAGATCATTTATAGTTTCATTCTTTTTCTATACATTCCTCTGTCTCAACAAATAGCATTTTATTTAGCAGTGACAATATTTAGACTTGTGAAATAAACATAATGGTTATGGGTGGTTATTAGTTACTTTGAGGAAGCTGATGATTGTACTTATTATGTTCTGTTAAATGATCCGTTATGTTGGTTGTTGGGCTGACATACTTTTGAATCCATTATGGCATTTTTTTTCTCAATTTAGATGGAATCCTTGGATTAAAAAGTTTGGCTTTCCATGACAAATATCAATTATAATCAACAAAGGATTCCAAAGTGTGTCTGGAAGCACATTCAATCGTAATGGATATGTCAATACCCCAAGAATAAAAAAAAGGAATTCAATAGATTTCAAAAGTGTGTCTAACCACATTATTTTTCTCCTATTAACCAGTTAACTTGCACATGAACAAATTCTCTGTAGCCTTCTACAGCACAATGACCGATCAAATAAAGTGTCTTCCCTGTTTTCCTGAGAAATTACATTGTCTTCATTGTTTTGTTGTTGAATCCCATTGCAAATTTCTGTTGGGTGAGAAATACGTGTACGGTAGACTTTTGCATTTGTACCCTTATTTGCATTCATTTCATCAATTGTTTTTTTTAACGGTATTGATATTGAGTAACGTGGTGCACCAAAAACATTTGTACTAATAGCCTGTACATTATGGTTGATACCAGTGTGATCAGTTATGACAGATCCACTGTCACCGACCTTAGTAAAACAAACCTCTGCATTAGGTGGTGTCTCTGGTATATCTGTTTGATTGAATGGATTGTCATCTAGTCGCGTTTTAAGGCAACCTACCATAATAACTACAGTTATTTTTCCGTTTTTTTTTAATCCAAACAATTCACCGCCTGTTACATCTTCAACTATTCCATATGTTAATTTTGTTTTAGCACCTATTTTTTGTACTTTTTTCCCAACAAGTTTCCAGTTGATTTCTCCTTCAAAAATGCTATCTATGATCACATCATTGGTGTCCGTGTCTCCGCTATTTTCAATGAAACGTTGTTTCGCATCTGCATTCAGCTCCAGAAATGTTATATCTTGGAACTCCTGGTCTTGGTCTTCTGGTCTTGGTGTGACATACTTTGAGTAAAAATCATTCCCAATGGTGAAGTCTCCATTGCTATTATATTTATCTTTATAGAAATGAGTTTTACACACAACATTGTTCATATTCCAACCATGATTGGCAGTTGTTACCAGCATCTTGTCGCTGTCTTGGTCTTTGAGAAGTATACCAAGGGATCGTCGCTCATTAGCTTCACCACGAAGGATAACAGTCGGCATACATTGTTCTTCCAGCTCATAGATTTCTCCATTTTCTCGGACAGTAACCAAATCTTCGAATTTGAAGTTGTCTAATTGTTCTTCATGCAGGGATGACATAGCATTTTTTAGAATCTGTATAACTTCTCTTTCTTGTCCCCAGTCTGTTTCCACCAAAAGTTTCATGACAGTTGCATTGAGAGAAAATCTATTCACAGTTCCTGCACTAAAAATAAGTAAAAAAGTAAATGTAATATTATACTGAAATTGTAAAGATTATCATTAGATATGTTCAGCACAGGTAGTTCAATACTCTTTGCAATATTCAAAGAGGGTACCCCCTAAACATTCTATTACAGTACAGGATTGAATTGAACCATGACCTATAGTGTCCTTGGGCCCCAAAAGCCAACGGGTTATAAACGTTCTGTGGTCAATTCTGAGCATTTAGAGGCCACTTTTAATGTTGTCTTATAAAAAGACTTTCATGTCTAAAATCTTGTCACATATCAAATGGTTATTCCCAGAAAAAAAAGTAAAATATGTGCCGTATTGTTTCACCCCTTTAAGGAGCATTAACAGTGGCAGAAAAGGGAATGTTAGATAAAGTCGCCCAAAAAGCGGAAGAATGGTCACCTTAATTTTTATGTGGATGTCCCGTAATTTTTGATAAGGGGCACTGTAATGTTGAAGAGGGGGCACAATACTAATTTGGATAAAAAATATATATAAAATAACACTGTTAACCATGTTTATTATGTTATTTTACATATCAACATAACATTACTTATCGGGCGATGGGTGGGGGGGGGGGGAGGCACGTGCCCCCGGTGCCCCTCTGGTTCCGCCTATGAGAGAGAATGGCTAATTGAGGCGTGACAGAATTATTTGCTTGTTAATTTAGTTTTAGTTAATAGCTTATAATGAAAAGAAAAAAGATGAACTTAAATAACTATATATTCTAGTTGGACATTTTGCTTGTTAGCTCTTTATTAAAATAAAAAAAAACAATTTTTGTTTTCACTCATTCCATATTTTTTAAGAAAAACATCTGTGGACCGATTTAAAAAAAATAAAAATGTAATTCAACATTTTTACCAATGAAAAAATGAAGTTGATGCCTATAATTAAACATATTTTTTTCCCTAAATGATCAGCTCCTGCCAAAATAGTTCCACTATTGTTTCAAACAATGTA
Source organism: Pharyngocirrus eroticus (assembly GCA_033118115.1). Lineage (NCBI taxonomy): Eukaryota > Metazoa > Annelida > Polychaeta > Saccocirridae > Pharyngocirrus > Pharyngocirrus eroticus. Next base: position 5,568 of record JAVSBT010145426.1, on the reverse strand, counting down.
GAAAAATATCGAAAGGTAAATATATACTTTTAATTTCATTATTTACCTTAGCAAATCCATAAGATCTTTATTTATTCCATTTAGCAGAATATCAGCCATTTCCAATTGAAGCCATTCTTTATCATTCTGTAAAAAGAAATTACTTGATCATAAAATGCATGTTTATATATAATTTCCTTTTTAAGCATTTTTTTTGTATGTCTTGGTCCTGACTAGAGTAACTACAAACAGTAATAAATATGGTTAGCAGTGTCATGTAAGTGCATTTATATTGTATTGTATTGAATTTTTTACTTAGAGATGGTAACCCATTCATTCATGCTGATCTTCTGACATCCATACAGACATGATATTATATACAATATATATACAAAGGCAATTTATTTCACTACATTAGAGATAATTTTGCGTACATCTTTATATCATTTTATTCTTTAAAAAACTCTGGGGTCCTTTTTAAGTGATCCCCATGTGCCTTATTCTCTAGTTAAAGGTCTGTGACTGACTGGCTGACTGGTTAGACTGTCAGCTTGAATTGTCATACTGTCAGTCTATATGTATAATGCTGCACTCTTTGCGAACATGCAGTATAGATAGATAAAGGTCTGTGAGGCATATTCAAATTCATTGAATTCTAGCAAAGATGACCTGTGTAGTTGTGTCTGAAGAACAGTGGACATATTGCTTATTCTCTTATTATAGTTTTCCTACAGTGACAAACTTCAAAGGATACTTTCAAAAATAGGCTGGTTTTACAATACGTTTAAAATTGTACGTTTAAAGGCATATTTTCATTTGAAAAGAAATGTGTAACCCCTAGGATTTCCACTGACGTATTAAATATGGCATAAAGATGATAGGTTTTTGTATTTTTTGAAATCTGCAATTCTGATTTTTTTGTTGAGTATTGACATTTTGTAGTGTGAAATTGTGAATCAAGTATTTTGAAGTTTAAAGTCATAGAAAGTGCTACCAAGGGTACTTACAGGTGGAAGTTGTTTGCATTCTTTCATCTGCTCTGTTTCCATCGATGAGATATGGCTAGTGGCACTTGACAGCTTACCACCCTCACCTTCATCTTCAACCTGATCGATGTGCCTATACAGTACTTGTAGTAGAGCAAGCAAATATATTTGACTTTTTCGTTTGTAAAATTGCTTGTTATTATTGAAAACAGAACTCCATGCTTCAAAAAAATAAGATTATCTTATCCATATTCTAAATTTATTTGGTATGCCCTACCATTTTACAAGAATTTCTTGGTAATAAAGAGAAATTGGGTTTAAACTTAATCTGATTATATCACTGTCTAACAACTGATAGGATAAACCATTTCGATTCTTATTCTGTATAATTTCACACCTCTAGGAATTCACATGGTAAGATACACGTTTTTTCTATAACTACAGCCTATAAAGAATAGATACATATACTTGTACATATATATCTAGAACGTTATATTAATCATTCCTTGTCATAAATTATCAAATTCATATAGAAAAACAAAAGTACATGATCTTGTACTTTTGCTTGAATGAAACACATGCATGGTCCTTTCCTCGGAAATAGCCTATTCGTAACCTTGAGTGCGCATAACCGAGGGAAATAGGGGAGATAAATCAGGGTCACCATCTGAATGTGCCAACATCCCATAAAAATGCCCTTTCACTCCAAACAAATATATAAATATGATTTTAAAGAGGTCAACAGACTGGATATTTTAAAGCAAATTTAAAAACACATTTGTTTAGAAAACATTTTATGAACATAATGTGATAATAATAGAAATTTGTTCCCAAGAGAACCAAATAAAGATAAGCTGGTGGACATTTTCCAAAGTGAAAGTAGTGTAAAGATTTAGGCTTTGCCTTTATGACCATGATCTTTCACATTGAATTGGATGATTTAACTTAAATTATAAGAATCCACATCAAACAATCTAAATTATGCAATTCATGGATTACCAACATCACTTCTACCTTTCATGTAAAGATGGTTTTGAAAATGATCATTGTCCTCATACTTGACTCATAGACCATAAATCATGATTTTTGTATGCATTGGAATCCAGAAAATAGGTCTTTTCATACAAAAATTTGGTACATTTGTCAGCCTAAACAAATTGCAAGCTACCATATTTAGAGGGCTTCCATGGTGTAGTGGTCAGCATAGCTGATCATCAAGCCAGCAATCCGGGTTCAATCTGAGTTCAATCCCTGGGCATGACAATTATTTTTTCATGCCTCTCGAGCTAAATATGGGGTGTTGTTGCTTGTCTATGAGTGATAGCATGTAAAAGAACACTTGTCATCTTTCAACGAAGAGCAGCTGCGTTAGGGTGGTGATGGTCTTCTATCTACTTATAGTGTATGGATATTTGTATATAGGAAGGATAAAGGTTAGAGGGCTCCATGGAAGATCAGCATTGCTGAAAGGGTTATCCTCTTTATATAAAAATTTAAAATTAAAAAAAAATGCAAACTTTCGGTACATTTGTCAGCTAAAGCATAAACAAATTGACAAGATACCATACTATACCACAAGGATTTATTTCATACCTGTATCACTGAGCTCTGTATCGACTTTCAGTGGTTCCTCACTTGTTGTTTTCTCCTGTAGAGGGGTGTAATGTGAAGTACTTGACAGCTTATCTTTTCCATCTTCTGTTTTACCTATACACAATATTGAAAAAAATTGTGTTTAGCATTGATGCTGAAGTGATTGTAAATGAAATGTCAAAAATGTTAAATTGCATAATACTATTGGTTTACCTCTAACAGAACAAACATGAAAGGCAGAGAAGATAAAGTCTTTTGATTATTCTTTGCAAGCTAAGAGCTGTATGTTTTTTAGAAAAATATTGTAAACTTAGCAATAATGAAGAAAGTATGTATATTAAACATAACCTAAACCAACTTATTCATACCTTCTTGGCTGAGAGAGAGTCCTGCAAAGGCATGTGAAAGATCCTGGGTTGTAACCTGTTCTTTGTCCTTTGATATACTTGACTGCCTTTCTTCCTGGTTTTCTAGTTTGTTTGAAATAAAAACAACATCAGTGTAGTGTTTGTGTTAGTAAGCAAAATACTTTATTCCCTATGGCTCCAGTGTGCATAAATGTAAAATGAAGGCCATTTTGTTGCTATATGGCTAGCTATAATTTATTATTTACCTGTATCCATGGATTGAAGTTCTTTTCTAGTACCTAGTTCTTTGTCATCTGCTCTCTGCCCTTCTTCCATGGAAGGGATGGGATAGTTTGAGGCACTTGAGAGCTTACCATCTTCAGCTTCATCTCCACCTAAATGGATATGTGTATAACACATTACTTGTAGTAGAGAATTATTATATTTGTACTTTTTTTGAAACAAACATATTTGACATTATGATTTTTAAAAGGGCTTGTTATTACTTAAATGGTTGTCCATCATTTACCTGATTTTTTGTTCAATACTTAAAAAAAAAGAGCTTAGAAAAGGGTGGTGTTTGACCATTCATGATTTTGTATCCATGGCAATATTTGAAAGAATAGACTGGGAAATTCATAATTTATGAATTTCTAAAAATGTCCAGAAATAATGAATATAATATATTATACAATATGATCTTAAAGGCATCTGTCATTCAAAGATTGGAGTTAAATGAAGAAACTGGCAAAATATTTAATCTGTTCTGTATCAACAACATTGAAATTTATGGATCATATACATCAACCACATCAACATTATTTCTAGTATACATCATAGTACATCAACACTTAGTGAAGAGAATGAACCAATGCACATAGCAGCTACAAGAATTATAAAATCAACATTTTTTGTCACATCCTACTAAAGTGTTATTGATAAAATGTTATCTTAAAGCTGAGCATAACTGACAAGGCTTTACCTGGACCCCTTTTCATATTCCAAATCAAGCCAGCAATCACATCATCATTGTGTTTCTTCTCTATCTCCTTTATATTTTCTTCATATTCCTGTCTCAGCCTATTAACTTCAAATAATTTCTCCTCCTGAATCCTCTTCCGATCTTGCTCTAACATTTTAATAACATTCCTGCTGTGGGTTTTATCTGTGATTGGTTCATCTTTGTATCTTGCTATGTCTTCTATCTTTAGCTCTGGGTAGACACTTGCTATGTCATTGAATGTTTTTTTGATTAATTCAAAATTTTGATTGAAAAATTCAGCAGAATATGTTTGCTTAGGCTTATGACATAGCCTGTCCCTAAATTCTCTGATATTTTCAAGACCTTCTTTCAGTGTTTGAATTTTTGCAAGCTCCTTGTCTGCTAGTATTTCTTTCTTCTCTTTGGACATATCTCTTATGACTTGCTGAAGTTCCTCCTCTAGTGTCGATTTACGTTCTTTCTTCCAAGTAAGCTCTTTTTGCACATTATTTTTCTGCATCAAATGTTTGTTTCTTTCTGAATAATTTTCTTGTTCCAGCTCACCATCAAGTTTTTCCAAAAAACTTTCCTTTGCACGAATTTTTATGTCTTCCTTGTCTAACTTTCCTTTTTTTATTTTAAGTTTTTTTTGTAATTCTTCTAAAACGCCAACCTTACCAGCGTTGAAATCACTTATTTCTGTAAGCTTAAGCAAAGCCTCACAAGCACACATGTCTAGGTCTTCAAGATGTTCTTTTGGTTTATCAGAACAATAAAATGATTCATCAAAACCCTCTTTTGAATCATCAGTACTGTCCATTGGATCTTCAATATTCTCTGTCGGTGGGGGGAATAGAGCCCTGTCTGCAACCCAACATGGTCTAATTTTATGTTTTACTTTTTCTGCTATAGCAAGAATTTCTTTGAAGCTTTTATCGGGGAACTTTTTTGATGTAAATAAATTCAAAGTCTTCCAAAATATTTCGTTTCCTTTTTCGGCCACAACCATGTACAATCTCGTATAGTTTTGGTTGTCTGGTGTCAAAACAGAATTATCTAAAAGAAAAAGACAATCATATATAATGTGGTATATAATTGTATTAAAATTGCTAGACAGTGTAGGCCTATTGTACTGTGTGTGAAGAAAAGCTAGCAAAGATTTAATTGTCATGAAATTCTCAAAAAGCATCTAGTCTACTGCTTTTCTTACATTAACACTGTATAGCATATCTCTCTCTCTCTGCATTTATATTCATTTAACATTCTTGGGAACGAGCCTAATTGTTAGAATAAATAGCTTTTTCTTCAAGCTATTAAACAATCTCTTAAAATATCTTTTGTACATTTTTCTGATGTAAAGCCATGATAACATTGAGTCGTTAAAAAGTTACTTTTAGCTGAAAATCTTTGAAGCATTTTAGAAGTCTACAGTACTAAAATGGATACGACTTTTGAAGTCTGTCTAGTTTAGCCTTCTGTAGTTAAAGATATTAACTTTCGACCTATTGGCATTGTCACGTGCACACCAACTTTAAATTTGTGCAGCTTTGTAGTCAGTAGAAACACATTGACTTCAAGATACTTTAAATCATTCAAAAATAAAGATTACACTACGCAACAAAATTTGACTTAATTTGTAGTTCAGTGGATTTTTTGATTGATTATGATCAGGTGCATTACA